>PQXK01000099.1:0-128137 GCA_004786245.1 Botrytis hyacinthi | reverse complement strand
GAAGAGAAAAGAAGAGAAAAGAAGAGAAAAGAAGAGAAAAGAAGAGAAAAGAAGAGAAAAGAAGAGAAAAGAAGGGGAAAGAGGAGAAGGCAGGGGAGCATACTTCGATTTCCCACTTTTCTTTGAACAGTTCTCATTATCTCCCTCCGCGCAATCACTACCGCCATCGTCAACCTCGCCCTGCGAATTCGGCACTCTCCTGTTAATCGCCCATCTAACCAACATCTTCTCCAATGTTTTACCCTTGACAGGTTTCGCTAGGTAATCATCCATGCCCGCCTTTTGGCACTTTTCGCGATCGCCTTGAATGGCTGACGCCGTCATGGCTACGATTGGGATGTTACGTGTCGAGTAATTGTAGGGGGAATGATGGCGTAATATATGCGTGGCGCGATATCCGTCTATGATTGGCATCTGTAATTCATCAGCGCAATGCCCTCGAAGTGGCAGCGAGCCTGGGTAGCTTTGGGTAACTTACTTGTACATCCATCAGAATAATATCTGGCTTTGGATGAGGTGGGTTTGGAGAATCTGCTGCGAGAAGATAGTCGAGGGCTTCCTTTCCATTCCAGACAGCCGATGGGGAAAAGCCCAGTTTTCGAATAGTTTTCAAGGCAATTTGTTGATTGATAGCGCTACAAAACGTGTTAGCACGGAAGCCTTCATCTCGATGTGAACTTCTCTTACTTGTCTTCAACAACAAGAACTTTGACATTTGCCCTATCAGCAGAAGACATCTCTAGCTCTGACGCTACAGGAGGTGTCATGCTAACAGACCGATGATGTTTAGACACTTCCCATGGATTCTTTTGAGGCGATTGGCCAACGTCATAATCTGAGCTACCACAAGAGACACTCATTTCAGATTGTAACCGATCTGGCAAACTTCCAATATCGATCAAGACATTTCCATCATGATACTGTGGTTTGTTGAATGGGATCCAAAAAGTTGCCGTTGTACCCTGTCCCAAAGATGATTCCAAAGTGATTCTACCATGCATCAAATCCACCAAATTTTTACTGATCGTGAGGCCTAGACCTGTGCCACCAAATCTTCGTGCTGTTGATGAATCTGCTTGACTGAAAGGCTTGAATAGACGCTTTCGTACTTCCTCTTCGATTCCAATACCGCTGTCTTCAACTACAAACTTCACTTCGATAGTATCTGAATCTTCTTTTTCCTTAATCACCGAAAATTTGACTCTTCCTTCACTGGTGAATTTGATACTATTTGTAAGGAGGTTCGTGATGATCTGACGAACGCGACCTGGGTCACCCATAACGATCAGATCTCTTTCAACCCCGACAGCAATGTTGGATTCAAACATCAAATTCTTTCGTTCGGCGGCGAATCCTAACATTTTGCTAACATCTCGTACCACAACCGACAAAGAGAATTGAACTTCTTCAATGTCTAATCGGCCAGATTCAACCTTGGAGAAATCCAGAATATCGTTGATAACTGTAAGAAGTGCGTTGGCAGAACGTTGGATATTTTCAGCACACTCTTGTTGTTCTTCATCGAGATTCAT
Source organism: Botrytis hyacinthi (assembly GCA_004786245.1). NCBI lineage: Eukaryota > Fungi > Ascomycota > Leotiomycetes > Helotiales > Sclerotiniaceae > Botrytis > Botrytis hyacinthi. The sequence goes on along the minus strand of PQXK01000099.1, from coordinate 126,605 downwards.
ATCAGTCAAAAGTTCAGCCATTCCGATTACCCCCGCGATGGGTGTTCTAATTTCGTGACTCATGTTGGCGAGGAACTGACTCTTCAAACGACTTGCTTCTTTGGCAGCTGCTTCGTTGGCAAGAAGTCTTGTGTTCTCCCTTTCTTGCATCTGGAGATCGTTTTCTCGATCCTTAATTTCTGTTATATCCATAGATAACCCAATAACACCATCAATGAATGCTTCGTTGATGTGGCCGCCCCCGTCTTTCTTACCTAAAACGGGGACGAATTTTGTTCGATACCATCTGTTGTCGATCACGTGTTCCTGCATATCTTCCATTGTCTTTCCAGTCAAAATATCCTCGATTGGCTGTAGTGAAGAGGGGATCATGTCATGTCGTTGCCTTTGATTATTGGGGTTTGAGAAGACTTCATAGACATTCCTTCCAATATAATCACTTCCCTTGGTTTTACCACTACCGGCAACACTCTCATCGCTAGATCCTACATCGCTGTCAAGATCCCATATGAAAGAGCCTTCGAGGAGATTAAGTTTACGATGTCGATCCACTGAGAACAGTGTAACTTGAGCATGTGTAATGACGGACAATAATTGTTGACGAAGTCGTTTAGCTTCGAATCTCGACATGACAGCTTCATGGATATCTGTGCATGTTCCATACCATTTTTGGATTTTGCCAGTATCTTTATTTCTCATACAAACAGCTCTTCCAAGCATCCATCGCCATTCTCCATCGTGTTTTCTGCAACGATATTCGGTGGTATAAGGATCGCCAGTCTCTAGACAATGCAGCCAGCGCTTCTTTGTCAACGCCATGTCATCTGGATGGAATGGCAATTTCCAACCTTCACCCAGAGATTCTTCAACGGTTAGACCCGTGTAGTCATACCAACGCTGACTAAACCAGTCATGCATGCCATCGGGAGTGGTGGTCCAAATGAGCTGCGGCATACTATCACAAATTATTTGGAATCTCTGCTCATCGGCCTCTTTTATTTCGGCGATCTGTTGCGTCACGGCTGTGATATCCCTACAAGTAACAATACCAGCCAAAAACTCGCCAGTATCTGGATCTCGAACTGCTTCTCCTACACAAAGGGTCAATTATATTTCGTGATGTTCTCAAGGGCCTCTTCATACCTAAACAATCATATAGAATCCTCTCCCCAGTATCAGGATCATACATCCCGAGCAAGCGGCTAGAAAATGGTGTTTGCGTTCTGACGAGAATTGAAATGGGATAATCTGCCGGATCTAGAGCCTCCGAAAAATCATGATTATAGCAATGCCACTTCTGAACTAAATCGAACCCTTTGGAATTGTCAGCATTGCCATTGAAACATCAAGAATTGCACAATCATACCAGTTTTAACCGTTGACATGTCGGCCTCTCTTGCAAACAGTCTCCTTGCAGCTTTATTCGGTATCGTCAAGCTTTCATCTTTCCACATGGCCAGAATAGGAACTTCTGTGTTATCCAACAATGCATCTTTCAACACAATTACTTTCTGTAAGATTGACGGGGCTCCTGATTTATTGACGCGAGATGGAGGACCCAAAGGTGGAAACGGAGAAGATGACATGGGTGCATTCGTAGGACTAGTAATCGCAGAAGAACCACTAGATCCCTGACTTGAATCATGATTGGAACCATGTTCAGAGCTTGCGGATGATGGGTTTGAATGTGACAGAGAGCTCGAAGACTTGGAGCTATTGCTAGAACCTAGTTTGAATTTAGGGTTGTGAATCTTTCTCGAGCTTCGCTTCGGGCTAGGTAGTCCGGATTGATTAGTTTCAGTACTCGTGAAGGTCAAGAGAAAGTATTTTTCATCTTCGATCTCGAAAATACTAATGATCATCTTGGCATAAGAATCTGTATCCTGTTAGCTTGATATCCCTCGCACGACGTAGTGATCACAGTAAATCCGGTAGATAGAGGAAGAATGTTTCTGGGCTGATTGTAATGATATGACAATTCTGCTCAGAGTGTCTGAGAAAGTATTGGACATCAAAGCCAACATCCGATTGTCATGTGTAAATATTGAACAGTAAAGGGGTCTTTAGAAGAAGTCTGAGAAGACATCCAAATGTATGGAGCAAAAATGTCACGAGAATACTTACGTCTATCTGCCATTTTCTTAGCCGTCCGTCCTGCAAAAGTGGATGCTGTGATCGACCCAGCTGTGATGACAACTTCCACTACCGCATCATGAACCATAGATGTCTTCTTTTCAGCGTTCATCGCAAAGCGGCTTTGAGGATCGGCTCTTTCTGCAGTTGGTGTCACATCTCCTTCACATTCCGAAGACACCGATTCTTGTGCATTGCAATGGACATTGATTTCATCGCCCAGACTATCCAAGAACAAATCCCAGGTAACCCATACCGGCTTGAGATCTGACATCATGTCAATACCCAGTTGGGAAAGAGTTTGGCCTTTGTATTGTTCCGCCGGTTGTTGGTCTTCTTCTGCTTCACTTTCGCCATCATTTACACTCAGTAGCCTCGCCGATGCTTCGTTCGCGAGAACCACCGTTTTGGAGCTATTCAAGACAATTACAGGGTATGGCAGATAGTGCATAGCCGAAAATGCTACATCAGCAGGTGAAACCATTCCCGGTATGTGTAGATGCAAATTGCTACTCTGACCGGATCCTCGTCGCCCATTCATGTATTCCTGGGCTTTCAAAGCATCTAACCCATCAATTTGCCCGGGAGGCATATGTAAAGGTGACATCGGTCGCTCATAGTCTGATACTGGGGTGCCTTTCGCAGTTTCATTTGGCGATACCAGGGGAGGAGGGAGGTCGATGTGGGTAGGGTGGTTGTCGACAGCCATGATTGTATAGGGACTCGGCGCGATCTTTGTTTGTGGTTTCGTTGAGATATCCAAACTTCCCCCAATCTCGCGATCCCATTCGATATTCTCGTCGAGAGTGCGTATTTACTCTTCGCAAATTCTTCGTGGTTTAACGCCGCTAAGACGTCATCTTGTTGATAATAGTAGGTAGTAGGATAGGGATTTTGAGGCTGTCGCCACGTCAATCTGAGACGATTATCAATTGATTCAATCGTGCACACAATTAGGTACCTAGGTATAGAGTCTGGTTTCGAAAAGATGATATTCGCAAGGACGGATAGATTCGATTGATAGGTAAATTCATTTGATCAAGGAGGAAAAAGGAAACAAAATTTCAGATTTGAGTTTGTTCGCTGGGTGGTTGGATGGCTGAATCCGGATTTCGAAAATGGACTAAAACGGCGTTAGAGCAAGCTTGATGCTTTTTTCTCGACCTAGACTCGAGACTAGAAGCATTTGGAACAGAAGGAAAAAAATAGCGGAGAAAGAGAAATGGAGTCTGGTGAGTCAAAGATTTTAGGGCGGTTGATAATTGTATTGTCATTTGCGCGAGTAATATTATAGATACATTGTGCCTTTTCTCGACCGAGATTTGTTGTATATCCTTGTTGTGAATACCTGGTACATGTCAATTTGGGTAAATACTCTCGATCCTCTGTGTTCTGAGTGAAGTCTGAAGTTCAAGCCAGATTGAAGGGAAGTTTGGTGATAAAGAGTGAAGAGAGCAATAAATCATTTACCCACCTGCCTAGTACGTACTTAGACAGCCTAGACGCCTAGACAGACCATCTAGATTCTCGATCAAGAACTTTGTATTCATATTGGATCCCTTTACCTCATATAAAAATGTAAAAATCAATATATCGCATCGTCAAGCGGCTGTTGAACATATTGAACATACACATACTCGTATACATCATGTACATACACAAACCTACCTACCTACCTCGGTATATGTGATTTCGGTTTTTACGAGAATTACTTAGGGGTTAATAAGGTTTGATTAACTTATCAGATCCTTTTTCATCGTGGAGTGAGTGGGTGGCCATGCCAATAAGTCATAGCGAGTGATGAATGGATGTATGTGTGGGTAGGTATGTCACGGTATCACGGTATGCGTGGTGTAATATCGGTAGCTCGTGTTCCTTGACCCCCCTTCGCGAGTCTGAAGAAGCTATCAGTCTCCTAGTCTCTCAGTCTCTCAGCCTCCCAGTCTCTCAGTCTCTCAGTCTCCCAGTCTCTCAGTCTCCCAGTCTCTCAGTCTCCCAGTCTCTCGATAATACCTAGGATAGCCTTTACGCTGTGATCAAAAGTAATCACTATACGAAAACTCCTATCCCTTCAACGTGAAAGTGGCTCAGTGGCTTCTATAATGTGCGGAGGACATCTACCCTTACTACCGTAGAGCATTTGAAATTTACCCATGCAAGCATGAAGAAATCGATTTTTTAGTCGCCGGAAGGGTCTCCAAGAGAAGAGGGGCGAAGAGGGTCCAGAGGGTCAAGAGGGTCTACCTGCTCAGTACTAAAGAGGGGTCCACAGTGCTGATCGGTCGGGTATTTAATATTTTGTGGGTAGATTCCTACCGTCTCGGCAGAGATGTGAATCATGTGATACTATTGATACTGGTATTGATGATCCTGTGGAGAAAGAGCGCCCTAGTACCCGGTAGCTTGTCCATCATATCTCAATCTAATTTAGGTGGAAGGAAGGCTATTTTCTATCAGGTCCCCTCAAATTCCTGGTGTACTGGGTGCGTATTAGATAAGCAAGCATTGAATGGATTTCCCAGGTGAACATCGGATTTTATTTCCAATTCGATCCAAGTTCATGACAGGGACGTGGAATGAAGTGGGGGTTGGTTTAGCATAGCTTGGGGTGGCGAGGGATGTTTGCTATCCATCCTTTACGAGGTACCGGTACCGGTAGATGTTGGTGCCGATTTATATGGACGATACTTATTACTGAGGATCGAAACATCATTGCATGGTGTTATAAGAACTGTCAAAGTCCCAGATAGAATTTCATTGGGTGCCGAGGTGCCCAGTAAAGTAAGTAGCAAGTGCTCGAATTTCAGGAGAACGTAGGTAACCTTAGATGGGATTACCTAATACCTTACTTAATACCTACCAGGTAGTATTAAGGTGAACTACCAAGGAATCAGGATCCAGCGGACCTCTGTAGTGTCATCAACGGAAAGGTAAAAGATACTTTGAAGGGTGAAGGGTGAAGGGTGAAGGCTAATGGCTCATGGCTCATGGCTCATGGCTGATGGATAACCTACCACGTGCCTAATACCCCGCGCTCCTTCCCCTTCAGGACCACCAATGGACCCTACCTCATGATTATGTCATCTCAATTCCAGCTTCTGGTGCCTGAGATATCTCAATCTCAATTTCGATAAGATGTAGAACTGGTCCACTGCTGGTCTCAATAACCAAGTCACCCACGGCATCAACGAGACAGGGACATGTTCCACGACATGGCATTGCTGCAAATATGTTGGGGTTCAATGCTCATGATTCTTCAATAATCTACTACATTCTGATTTTCCTTCGTCCACCTCTTTTTTCAATAGGCATCATGCATGATATTCGAACCACAAGAGCGAACTCGGTCAGCTAGCCATCTGCCCAGTTAAAATCAAGAGGCTCAATGAACCATTACCTTCGACTGATTGGATTATGTATTATCGTATTTAGCTTGCTTGAGGATTAGGCTGCTATCTGCAACGTCTGTCTCTGCAGTCACAGCCTTGCACGCATTCCAAAGATAACATTTGCTATATTTTCACTTTCACGACTAATAAATTGGAATCAGTTCTTTGGTTTCAAAGGCTCGTCTTCAGCATGCCTCCATTCAGTTATGCTAGCTTACCTCCACTCGATTCGAGCACTATTCGCCTACTTTCTCTTATGCCCAGTAAGAACAAGACCGCTGCTCTACAAGGCCAACTTCACAACTATTCTCGCCAAGAGTCGGAAATGGAAACCCATCTATACGAAGCTTTGTCGTACGTATGGGGTGGCTTCGATGATCCTCCACATTGTATCTATATAAACGGGGATTCTCTCTCCATCACATCGAATCTGCATGCAGCCTTGCTACGTCTTCGAAATCACAATCTTGAACGAGTCATATGGGTAGATGCTCTCTGCATCAATCAGCAAGATGATCAAGAGAAAGGTCTCCAGATCCAATCGATGCCGAGGATCTATGGCCAAACAGCTCAGGTCATTGTTTATTCTGGAGAAGCTGCGGATGACAGTGATATGGCTCTTGAGAGCATAAGAGTTGCGGCAGATGATGAGAACGAAAAGCCAGGAAATTCGTTGGCCAGCAAAAGGAACCAAGAGTCAATTCTCAGCTTGCTTAAAAGACCATGGTTTCAGCGCATCTGGGTATGTAAGTTCACAATTAACGACATATTTGAAAGTAGAAGTTGAGAGTAGTGAACTACCTGTGGAAGTTCCCATTATTTCAAGGTCTTTTGTTTGTTTGGATGTACCGAATTATTCCAATGGTCTCAGCATTCAAAATATTCTGACTGTTCCGAGTCAACCGATCCCAATTAGTCTAGAGTTTCCGAATTGGTTAGATGTCTGAGATCTTTTGAATTTGACAAGTGATTTGATTTTCCAAAGTGGTTTAATCATTAAAAAACTGTTAAATAGCATCAAGGGACTTCATCTGTTGGATACTCTCACTATGGAGCAATACTCGAAGAAGCTAACATGAAATTTTGTAGGTTCTCCAGGAGGTCGGCTTAGCTCGAAGTATCCTGATTATCTGTGGTTCAGTGGAGATGAACGGGTATACGTTCTGCTCGGGTGTTAGCAAACTGGAAAGTTTACTCAAAAATCATCCGGATTTACAAAGCTTGGTCCGTCCAACGATCCACTTGATAAGAGGATCAATTTTCCGTCCAAAGTATAACTCGAGTTTACTAGGCGATCTCTCTCTAGGTGAGCTGATTGATATGTATCATAACTATAAGGCCATAGTATGTCACGATAAGGTGTATGTCTTACTTGGTATGTGCTCTGATCATTTAAGCTTGACTGGCTTATTACCCGATTACACGATTCCATGGGAGACACTTTTTCGACAGCTTGTCAACTTCATCCTTCACCAAAGTATATCTATAGAGGCTTGGGATGACAGGGAAGCTGCCGTAATCAAGAGTAGTGGTTATGTTTTAGGACATGTGTCCTCGATAAGGAATGGCATAAATCGATATTCTGGACAGTACATAGAAGTTACATTCAACAATAGACCAATATCGTTTCAATACTACAAGAATTATGGGATATATTGGAAACTCCAAGCTTCTGTAGAATCCATTTGATAAAATGATATTATTTGCCTTCTATAAGGAGCTTCAAACCCAACTGTTATTAGAGCATTCGAAGATCATTTTGGCGTCATCATGATTGCAGTCAATCTACGCCAGCAAAGACATAAACATAGCTCGTTTCAATTGTCTATGTCTTCGACACCTGATTACTTGCATGAATTTCTACTTGTGTGGCAATGGAGATTAATTCCGGGACAGCATTCTTCGTCACTTCAATTGCCACAAACGGAGATCAATTCTGTAGTCCCGGACTATTTGAAGACCAGTACGATCAAAGCAATGAGATCATTTGAAGTGGCACTGATTCTAAGAGACACTGGGGACCTTCTTATGGCAGAAGCTAAGCTTAAAAAAGATATCGGAAAATGCGAGGAATTGTTTGGAATAGACGATATACATATCTTATCACTACAAGAGGCACTTGCGTCAGTATACTGGTGCTCTAATCGGTGGAAGATGGCCGAAAGCCTGCTTTTAGAGGTGATAAGGGCCAGACAAGATCTCCAAGGCAAATGTCATCAAGATACTTTAAATAGTAAAATGGAACTTGCAAAGGCTTATATAGACGAAGAAGTCCTTTCCAGGCCGTCCAGAGCCGAACAGTTGCGGGGTTTCAGGACAGAATTGTTGGAAGCAATCAAAAGTAATAGTCGAACTGAAGAAAATATTATGGCACTAGCAGTCGAGTATCTGGACGAAAGAATGTTCAAACTTTTGCTCGGTCTCGAAAGGGGTAGCGTTTTAGTCACAAAAGATTTAGTGAAGACCATATCCAAACCCATGAGAGGCGATGGAAAGATGCTTATCCTATTGGAATAAAGAGGAATGGACAGCGAGATGACATAAGATATGGTACAGTTCATCACCAAGAATTGCAGCCGGATTACAAGGAAGTCATTGATACAGAAACGCAGGGTTGATATGCAGAAAATAAGTAAATTGTTGAAGGCGATCGTGGAAGGAGGGGAAGCTGTCACAAAGACGAAATTGCTGCTCGATGGAAGAGGCGCGGATTTCTTTATTGATAATGGATTTTTGACAATTGTCGCGCGAATGCATTGTCCGGATATTCCTGCGATCATGGATTTGATACTAAAGAAACAAGGCACAAATATAGCCATTACAGAGGAAACCTTGATTGCGGCAGTGGGGAATATAAGTTTTGGGGGCACGATCATTAAAAAATCACTTGCAGAACAAGGGCAAATATAGTCATTACAGAGAAAATCATGATCACAGCAGTAGGCAATGGAAATCACGGGAGCACTATTATCAAAAAGTTATTAGAAAAACAAGGGGCGAATATAGTCATTACAGAGGAAATCGTGATTGTGGCAATAGGTAATATATCTCGCGGGCCAGAAATCATCAGAGTATTACTTGAAAAGCGAGGGGCAGATATCAATATCACAGAAAAAGTCATGAAAGAAGTATCAGTGCATCGAAGTATCAAGAAGCTTCTAGGCAAGGATTTGAACTTTCACAGAGACATAACAATGCAATTACTTGGGAAGCGAAGAGAAGGTATGGAGGTCACAGAAGAGCCAGTGACGATTATCATAAGTGCAACGAAATTCCCGATACAAGCTCTCACATTATTATTTGAGAAGCAAGGAGAAAAATTGAGAGTTACGGAAGGAACGGTGAGAATCGTCGAAGAAGAAAAAATTCTCTTCGCGCAGAACCTCTTGAAGAGGACGAAGGACAATATTCAGAGATATAGCTGTGGTGGTACTGGTAGCACAGGCTAGCAAGCCACTTATTGAAGCTTTCACATGTCAGATTTTCGGGTTGGATGTATTCGATTGAGGAAAAATCAATGAATTTCCGTGTATCTATGCTTATGGATGGATACTTATTGTATGAACTATGTATGAACTGTGGAATGTGAGATTTAGGTATAACTATGGAGGCAGACAGTGCAAGCAAGCAAACAAACAAACAAACAAACAGGGAAATTCAAATAAACACAGTAATTGAGAATTGCGTGGCGTCAGTCATTAATTGAATTGGGTTTGAAAGAAATGCCGGTTGAATCCGTATGCGCTATTTCTTGCATGCATAAAACCTGGGAATAAAGTATGAAAAAAATCCCTTTCCAGTCCTGACTCTTCCGTCTTTGCTCTCTTCTGATTTCTTACCCAGTCATTCTACTGTATGTAGATGTCCTTCCTTCCATCGATCGACTTCCTCTCCTTCTTTCTCCCCTGTCACGCTTCCCTTGTATATCTTTCCATCCTATCCGGTCCAATTAAAAAATCCAAGTAAAAGACTCCTTGACTTCGAACGAAGTTTTTTGTCTACAAATAAACCGAACATCATTAGCACACGTACTCAAAAAAGAGATCCAAACAATGACACGAGCAAAATAAATGTTCCACATACCTGATATCTTCCGCACTAGCGCCAACCCAAGCTTCAAACTCGCCCTCCTCCGCAATCCACAGCCCTTTCCCATTTTTCAACGATTCATCCCAGTATCCTACTGCGTATTTATCAATCACGATATCGACGTTTTGTTCTTCTCCAGCTTCAAGCTCTACCTTCGCGAACCCTTTCAGTTCCTTTTCCGGTCGAACTAAGCTGCTCTTCACATCATGGATATAAAGTTGCACTATTTCCTTTCCTTTCCTCGATCCCGTGTTTTTAATGTTGAGACTTAGGGTAATTTTATCTTGATTTGAGGAAGAGAGTGTTTGTGAGGAGAGCGTAGGAGCGGAGTAAGAAAATGTAGTGTAAGAGAGACCGTGACCGAAGGGGAAAAGAGGGGGAAGAGATAGATGGTCATAATGTCGATAACCGATGTAGAGACCTTCGCCATAGAGTGAACGGAGGTTTTCGCCAGGCCAGGTGTGGTAGGTTGGGTTATCTGAGAGGCGAACTGGGAAAGTTGTCTATTTAGGGGAATGATTAGAGCAAGCTCTGGGTATGGGGGAAGGGACAGACGCTAAAACACAAGATGCGACGCATCGAACGGATACAAAACTTACAGGTAGTTTTCCACTAGGATTTTCGAATCCGAAAAGGACATCAGCCAATGCATTACCAGCTTCTTGTCCCTGATACCACGCTTGTAAAATGGCTGGAACCTTCTTTGCCCAAGGCATCGTCACAGGGCTTCCGGATTGATTGACCACAATTGTATTTGGGTTCGCCTCCACAATTGCGTCAATTAATCGATCCTGACTTCCATCACTCGGCAAATCCATAGTTTGACGATCATAACCCTCACTTTCCCACTCCGCATCCAATCCTACGATTACAATGGCTACATCAGAAGACTTTGCCGCATCAATAGCTTTTTGCAAATAATTCTCAGCATCCGCTTCTTTGTAACCAATGCGGCAGCCGCCTGTTGCATGGGTTTGATTGACTTGTGCTTGTTTGGACAATGGTCGAATTTCATTTGTTGTTTCAGCGACCAATTGTACTGGAACATTGGCTTCGAGAAAGATATCAAAGAGAATATCTTTTGACCCTGAGAACATAGCTTCACCCAGATCTGTCCAATTCCACAAATCGACTTTGACATCTCCATTTACAAGAAGTCTTCCAGGACCGACACTTGAGAAGGAGAGGGTATGTAATCCGGTGGTAGTAGGTGTCAGAATGGTTTTTGCGCGGACGGACCAGATGGGATTTACCTCTTCTGGAACCGAATCCCAAAGGAAGAGATCTGTATTGGTGCGGTGTTGAATTATTCGAGGAGTTCCTTCAAATTTATCGCCAATGTGAAATTCGAGAGTTACGCCTTGGGCGCCAGTGGAAGTGGTACAGTAGTCTGCTGCTAGAGGAAGCCATTTGTAGGTGTGACAACCTAAAGCGTAAGTGACATCTATTCCAGGGATTGCTTTGATGCTATCAAGGGGGATAGTGTTGTAGTAAGGATTCAAACTAGCACTACCTCCACCACCTGCAATCGCGCGATTGGCATTTGGCCCTATGACTGCAACTTTTGTTTGAGAGGATTTGATTGGTAGGATATTATTCTCGTTTTTCAGCAGTGTTAGTCCTTCTACCCCAGCCTGACGAATCAAATTTCTAGTTTCTTCTCTATTTTCCTCAGCTTCAGGGGCTTCGGGTGTCATATCTGATCCTTTTGTCCGTTCAACGAGATACAGTACGTTTGCGGCTGCTTTCTCAACGGCTTCTCGGCTTAGTTCACCATTATTGATTGCTTCGATCGCCTTTTCGCCACGCCATTTTGTTGAGACTGGCATTTCAATGTCGCAACCTGCTTCGATGGATTCCGCAATTGAGTTCGTTCCACCCCAATCGGACATAACCAAACTATATTTTGTGAGTACACTTTTATGCCATAAAAGATTGGAGACAGCATTACCCATCATAGTTCCACTCTTCCCTTAAGATTTCCTTCAGCGTGTGGAAATTACAATCTGCATGAACGCCATTGATTAAATTATAGGAGGACATGACAGCCCAAGGATTAGCTTCCCGAATAGCCATCTCGAAGGGTCGTAGATATAATTCTCGCAGAGGCCTTTCTTGTACAACAGAATCAATGGTTAATCTGAATGTCTCTTGTTCATTAGCAACGAAATCTGTGTACATAATTAGCCAAATTCACGTGACGAAGCCTTAGAGAAGAATAGTTTTACGTTTTATTGTTGCTGCAATACCCTTCTCCTGCAACCCCTTGATATAAGCGATAGCGAGTTTTCCCGTCAGGTAAGGATCTTCCGAGAAAGATTCAAAATTTCTTCCACCTAGTGGACCGCGATGTAAACAGACTGTCGGTGCCAATAAAACCTGAGCTGATCGAGCTTTTGTTTCATCTGCGAGGTGTTGTCCGACTTCATGAATAAGATCGGTGTTCCATGTTGCTGCTAGTGATATACCGCATGGAAACAATGCGGCCTGAATATGTTAGAAAGTTCCTCTTAGTGGAGGTAATTGGAGCAAACCTTTGTTCCAGCCTTAAAAATGGCTCCACGAGCACCTATAGTTGGGGTTAATACTAATGTGAGATGAAAGAATGGAGAACTTTGTATCGTACGGACGAATGTGAGGGATTATGAATGGTTAGAAGAACGTGAATATTTACCATTTGGGCCATCGGATGTCTTGAATGCTGGTATGCCTTTGGAAGGAATTGATTTTGATCTCCAGAAATCTGCAGCCACTAGTAGAGAGACCTGAGAAGTTCATCAGTAGGGTGCAGTTAACAAAACAAAGGAACTTTACCTGCTCTTCGAGCGATAAGGACGCAGCCAACTGACGAGATTTTGTTCGAGGATCAAGGATAGCGTGCTTTTCCAAAGGACTTTCGGGAGGGGAGATTTCAGAATCTGGTGTTGCAATTGTGTCTCTACTCGAGAGGATATCCGACCCTTCTTCGAACCTGTCAAATATAGGATCCGAGATCTGACTTTCTGGCGATTCTGCCATTTTGGCGTTTCAGTTAAAAGATTGAAGGGGTTTTATGGAAATATAAAATTGTATAGTAAAGTGCTCTCGGGATATCAACGAATGAATGAAGAATTGATTGATGCTAGCGTGCGGCGAGGCAGAGGAGTTGCGCCGCGTGTCTAATGAACAATGAATCCTCCGGATATCAAAGAAGAGTTAGAATGACTAGATGGAAATGGAACCAAGAGATGTCTTATAGAGCTCAACGCTAGAGTAGTACGCGAGAAGCAACCTACGTTACATATCAACTCGGTATCAATCTTTCCAGAGACCGACACCCGATCAGCTGGTTTCAATTAATATTCCTCATAGCCGGTGCCCTGCGGATGAGTTTCCCATGCACCGCACAGGGAACCAGATAAGACGTTATAAAATATTACGAATATAACATGGATACACTTGTCCCATGCATGCAAATGGCTGAAATAGAATTCAATATGGGTTCGGTACAATGGTTGCTACAGGCTGGTGCTATTCTCACAACCCTGCACACCTTACAAGGGATTGTTGGTGCGACTGGTCCTTGTGAGAATAAGCTTCTATCAGATCAATGATAATTTTGCTCAGTCTTGGGCAAGAAATAATCGTCAAACCAATAGCAACAACGGTATGAACGGACCGGCTCAGCGATTTTCTTACAGTTTAGGAAGGTAAGACAAGCTGTTCCAATTGTTTTCGTGAGAGACACTAACGGAAATCACCTTGCTATACTGGCAGAATGTAGGAAATCATAGTGGAGAAAGAAAACAGTAAAGAGATTCTATCAACTCGAGCAAATACTACATATCCTCGCCAAAATTTCAGCTTGAAATGAATATCAGGAGGCAATATGCAAAGATCTCGCCTAGGTAATGTAGTGTATTCACTTAGGTGGTATTGTCACGTCTTTCTTCGAAAAGCTTCCCGAGCACTGCATTAAAAGCTCATGGTGATGAATACTCTGTTGAGACGCGAGTGCATCTGTGAAGCGGACATGCGGCCCGGATTCGCCTCCAATGAGCTTTCGTTTGTACCATAAGCACGATCGTAGATTTGGGGATGTATAGATACGATCCGAAACTTATATTGACCACTCGGAAATATATTGATACTCACGACGGATAAGTTCCGTGTAGATCTCAATTTTATGGTAGCTTTGTTGTCTGAATTTTATATGCCGACGTCGAGGCTGGTGAGAGCGTGGGAAGTTGAATTAACAACAATGTAAAGAGAATACTCGGACAAACGCTTGGACTAACCAGTTATGGATAAGTTCTCGAAGCATTGAGGAGAAAGTCACGTGATTCAACGATCAGTTAGCGCTGCAGTGGAGATCCGTTAATTATCATTACCTATTCGGACTACTCGGAAATCCGCCCGCTTCAGATAATCAGAATCATGTCTCTCACACCGCGATGGCATTATCAATTGTTATCTTAAAGCGTACTTTCACATACTCTTCTACACCTCAACCTTCATCTCAAGTGATACTTGTACTCTCATCGGAAAGACAGGAGTGAAAAAAGTTTGCTTTATTTCTCAGCGTCAAGATTACTTACTCAGTTACAACTAACAGTAATACTCAGGTATAATATCAACTACCTGTAGTTAATCCTATCTTCATATCTGAAACTTTCCTCTTCAACCCTGTCTATTTTTCACCCATGCAAGATCTCTACAGTTCGTGAAACTTAACTACCATAAATTGTTCTAATATCTGCATATCATCTTGCATTTACGCCATCCGAGTATAATGGCTGAAACATCAAACCAACATCAATCTATTGGAGAACCCGAAGACCCACTCGAATTATCCTCACGAGAAAGAGATCAATGGGAATCTACTGAACTCTCGGAATTGGAACATATCAGGCAGAATTATACACACGCCTCATCTACTCATGCATTGGGTCCTGGTAGTACAGCACCCAATGGAGTTTTTGGTCAATTTGTCTTTAATGTCTCGAAGTTTTGGAGACACCAAATCAGTGTGACCGTTGACCATGTTGCATGTAGAGATCATCTCGGTATGTATCCTTTTATCCGTTTTCTCGATATGGTTCACACAATCTATCAATGACAAGGTATATTACCTATTATAGAATCCGGCGTTCAGGGCCGAAATACTTCTATTAGTTAAGAGTTCATTTTCATCCGCCTTCTTCCAGTCCTCTCTACATCAAATTTTCTGTCAGAATTCTTTTATTGAGCCTTGGCATTCTGTGCTATCTTTACTCAGTAGTCCTTGCTTCCGTATAGAAATAATCGTTTGCTCTACATGGTCCCCGTTTAGCGTTTCGTCGACGGACTTATTGGCTAATTCTATCAGCTCTCGAACGCACTTTCTTAGCATATCTCAGAACCTCACTAGCCTTGTCAATGTTGGGCGTCTCAATTGCACAACTATTGTACGTTTTCTATGCAGCTTAATCATACCGCGATCATTTTGTTGATATATATCCAGTCAATTACAGCATTCCCCCACACCAAATCCATTGATAGGGTTCTTCGTACTTGGGAAACCTCTGGCTTGTATATGTCAAGGTGCTGCAATAACAACTTTACTGGTAGGAAGTATCAGAAGTTGGAGACATCAAAATGCTATTGTGAGAGGTAAAGCTCTTTCAGGAGGATTTGAAGTCATTATCATCGGAGTTGGATTCTTCTTTGTGAGTAAACTTCAGCAGTTTTGTCATTGAGTGAGCGTTACTGACTAGACTTAGATTTTCCTAGCGTTCCTCGTACTCTTGATTGCTGTGGACATCATAAAAGAGAATTTGAAGTCTGATTAAGTGGCGATGTTCATTAGCTGAACTCTGGTATATCGAGATGTGATGGACAAATGACCTCTACTTCGGACCCTCCGGACTAGTATTTCCTTGGAGCAAACCATTATAGGTCTGCCCATCTGACTTCGGTTTATCGGGGGAATCGGGGAGGTATATATTAGCAGCCAAGAACATCCCGCTGTTGCACGTGCTTGAACTATATTGGGAGGAGAGGAGTATGGATGATTTTGCTCTTAGGCACTGACTGCCGAACAGCGGGGGTTAGATGAGCATAAAGTTGATGCTATGCTATTGCACATGGGAAACTGTTCATGGGAAATTATTGATGGATAATTTCAATCTGCATATGTAGCAAAATAGCAATAGCACAAGATGCGGAACATTTATAATATTTCCGGAGGTTGTGATGGGAATACCTGCATCCGGATGAGCAGTGTTTTCGGCACGGCGTTCCTTTTAAAGTTGTCTAGACAAGGGAAGAAGTAGCGACCCATAATACAGAATAGAAATCTTACAGCTCTCACGGCACTTTGACTCGTAACTTTATTGAAACTACTGTATCAACAAGTAAGTCCATGCCTATTGGATTGCTATTGATACATTGCGGATGCTTTGAGTAATATTTTGTTGTTGTCGTACGATTTCACCTGGGGCATCCACAGCTAACATCAATTCGGCGCACTCCAATTGTTTTTGCCAGAACAATCAAATAATGATTTGATTGGATATATCAGTCTACGACTATACTATGGAAACAGATGCAATGAGTTTCTAACAACAGCCACTATCATCACCATCGCCACCACCTTCACCACGACGACGACAACAACAACAACAAACATCCAAGACCAGGAAGATAATTTACGATCACGTGATCTATCATCACATGTATTTCGCACCTCAAGGTTGTTGTGATTGACATTTATTGACATCCAATGATCTCCTCTATTGTCTCTTATCTCGGCGGCGATCTGTGTACGCCGTTACCTAGGAGCTTAGGTATGCTCGAGGTATGTACCTAGTCTTAGTATAGTATATACTCACAAGTACTGAGGCAGTGAGCATTCACTCAAATTTTACATCATCAATTATACTTTTTCTGCTTCTGACCTTTCTGAATTTTATGACTTCTCTGACCAATTTTCTTTTCTTCTGTTCCAAATTGACCTCTCTAGACTCGAGGTAGTTACTCTTATTATTGATTTCCTTACTCTTTTCGTATCTTTCTTTTCTCTTTTTATTCACACCATACTGAATTGATTCTCCATCCCAATTTATTATTCATACCGTACTTCCCCCTTTTCTTTTATCGCAAAATTCATTACAGCTGGAATACCAGCTGGTGTTCATTGATGATCAGCAACAACGGCACTATTGGGTACGGAACACGCATTAGATAGGTACGCATTAGATAAATTGCGTAATAATCCCCTACCTTTACCTTTACCTTGTCCCATACATACGTGAACGCAAAATCAATATCATAATTATTTGATAACGGCTTGGCTTGGTAAGGATCTGAAATCGCAAGCAAGGCAGGCAAGCAAGCAAGAAATCTCCAAAAAATCGCGACACACAAGAACAATCATAACCACAAGATATTGAAGAGAGAGAGAGAGAGAGAGAGAGAGAGAGAGAGAGAGAGAAAGAGAGAGAGAGGGGCGTCATCTCCAAATCATCAGGTACCACGCCACATTTCATTCCTACACCTCGCGCTGTACCAGTACGATTACAAATAATATCTCTTCAATAAATTCGCCCACTCTTTTCTCCCGTCCTTTCTTTTTCCCAACAACATACTGGTAAAGAGTCAGACAGAGAGAAAGAGTTCACACTCTTGAAATCCTTCAAAGATGGCGTGGTCAAAGTCAACACGCATTTCGGTCATGCTATTGATCGATGCCGTCTTTTTCATCGTAGAATTGGGTGTTGGTTTATGGGTTGGATCATTGGCATTAATGGCAGATGCCTTTCACATGGTGAGTAGCTGATAAAAAGGTAAGAAGTGTATTGATACTAACATCCACATAGTTGAACGATATTATCTCTCTCGCGGTTGGACTTTGGGCTGTTAAAGCTGCGCGAAGAAACACCACGGATAAATATTCTTTTGGAGTAAGTCGTCGCACAATATACCTCAACCTTTACCGAACGGAAAGCTACATTACCAAGGCTAGATACTAACAACTTATGTAGTTTTTAAGAGCAGAAATCCTCGGCGCCTTTTTCAACGCCGTCTTCCTTATTGCGCTTTGCGTATCCATTGTTCTCGAAGCTGTCGGACGTTTCTTCGATCCACCTGAGATTAGTGAGCCAAAACTTATACTTGTTGTTGGGTCGTTGGGATTGGCATCGAACCTGGCTGGATTCTTCGTATTAGGTGGACATGGCCATTCTCATGGCCCAGGGGATGGACATTCTCATGACGAAATCGCCGATGCGGAAGAAGGACATGCGCATAGTCATAGTCATAGTCATGCCCACGAAAGCAACTACGAAACATATAGAGATGAGGTCGACGAAGAAAGTGGAAATGCAGGCGAGGTTTTCCCCGAAGCTGTTGTAGCAAAAGCTACCGCCAAACGACAAGTGCAATTTACCAAACCCGATGAAGATGCTTCGACAGCTCGCGATAGCAGCAGTATCATGACCAGATCGCCAAGCAGAAGTTCCAAGCAACACTCTCATCGAAGACGAACGAGCAAGTCTCAATTCTCTAGTTTGGATAACCTAAGCATTCACCCGGCAAGTTTCCGACAAGACATCATCGCTGCAAGCAAGACACAATTGGATGGAATTGAAAGCGAGGATTCTAGTGAACCAGATGACGACGCCCATGCCAGATCTGGACCAGCACCAACTGAAAATAGTCCTCTTCTTTCACACAATCATGACCATCACACAGATACTCATGCACACAGCCATGATCATGACGACGAAGGCCATCATCATGAACATCGTTCGAGTCGTCAATCTAAGCATGCGGCGCATAATCACAACAACAAACCCAAGAAGAAGTCTGGTGGTCATGGCCACAATCATGATGATATGGGAATGAATGCTATGATCCTTCACGTTATTGGTGATGCTCTTGGAAATGTTGGAGTTATTGTCACTGCTTTGATTATCTGGTTGACCAACTGGCCTGGTCGTTTATATGCTGATCCGGCTGTATCACTCTTCATTACCATCATTATCCTTCGATCTTGCATTCCTTTGACCAAGGCTACTGCTCAAATTCTACTACAAGCTACACCAGATTCGATTGACGTCGCACTTATCAAAGAAGATATCGAAAATTTTGACGCTGTGAAGGGTTGCCATCATGTCCACATTTGGCAACTTAGTGACTCCCAACTTGTTGCATCCATGCATATACAAGTTGCCTTCCCAATAGGGGAAGATGGCGGGGAAAAATACATGCAGTTGGCAAAGGAGATTCGAGAATGCTTACACGGCCACGGTATTCACAGCGCAACTCTTCAACCCGAATTTTGTCTTGATAAAGATCATGACCACATCTTTAATGGTTCAGTCGGATTAGATGGTCAAGTTCAAACCAAATGTGGGATGGAGGATGACGATTCATGTTTACTCGAGTGTATCGATAATTGCAAGGGAAAGGGATGTTGTTCGACACAGGCAGTAGAGCCTCAACATGACCATTCAGACCATGATGGCCACTCTCATTAGATTTCTTTTTATGTTTCCTTTGTTTTGTATCTCTCGTACCAACGAATAAGATACTCGCTTCTTATGTACCTTTTAACTTGACTTGTTTCTTCTCTGGCATTGCAAATGACATTTTGGAACGGATTGGGAGTGAGATGTACATACATATACAGTCGATTGACTTAAGCCTTAATGATTGGTGCGACAATTGCGATGTGGTGTTTGGAGCAGGTCATTGACTTATTTTTGTCGGGGAGAGATAATAAAAGGTAGGAAGGAAATGGATATAGCATCTATTTTTTTCAGTACAAGACAGGAGTGAAGACTTATAAGCGAGCTTCCCTGAATGATAAATTTTGGTTAAAATAAGTTTCGGAGGATGGTGGGAAGGATGTTTTTTGTAATGGTGTCGAAAAATCAAAGGGTAAAGAGTGAGCCTTTGTACAGTACATATGAGTCGTAGGGTATAAAAGTTTCTTGGGTGGTTGATGGGCCAGGGGATGCGATGTGATATGAGGGAGATATGGAGATGGGGTTGATGAGCAATACAATCGATGATTTTATGTACCTTTGTGTTTTTCGTAGTGCAGTTCATCAATGCTCGTTCTGATTACTCTTATGTTGTTTTGGTGAGTGGAGTGGAGTGTGATGCTAATTCATGGAGTAGAGGTGAAGATGGAGATAGCTTCTCTCATTCCTGTTTGTTCTGGACCGTTGAGGGCGGCTAGTGCTTTTGCTAGTGCAGATGGTACTATTGAAGAATTGTCAGTGAGTATTTGATGACTTCGCATTGGTTTGTAGGGCGGACAGAGACAGCGATTCATGGACAGCGGGATGAACAGGTGAAGAGGGATATTTCGGCGAATAATGGGTTGGGATACGGAGGGAATTTGAGGGTCAGGGTTCTGAAGGTTGAGGGCGGGAATCTTGAGAGGATGGGCTTCGGAGTACTTGGGTGAGGTTGGAAATGGTGGTGATGGTGGTAATGATTACGGCAATAGTTTTTGGGATTTTCAATATTGTTATGATGATTACTTATAAATTGTGACTCTTTACCACTATCTAGCATTGTTATTGTCATTTTTTTTTTCTTTTTCACCGTCGCTGTTTCTATGTATTCAATATCATTATATGAATCAATATTTTCTCGGAGCTTGAAAAAGTGAGAAAGTGTTGGGTTGGGAGAGATGATATATTGGAGATTCACCATCAATTTGAATGCCGTTTTCTTGCTTTTACATGGCGAGGAAGGGAGGGGGAAGGGGCGTGTTTTATATGTAGTGGGATTGGGGAACTCGGGGAGGTAGTAGAGGGGTCGGGTGGAATGGGTAGGATTGATGGATTGCGAGGTATGTATGTGGTAAACTTTCTATTGTGAGATCTTTGAATGAGCTGGACCGGGGTGAGATGGAGTGATTGATGATTTTTCTGGTCATTTCGGGGTTGGAATTGTCAAATTTGTATATTACACTGCCTGATTGTTGTATATCTTTCTTTTTTTTGGTAGCTGGTGGACTTTATATGAAATTTTTTTATAGAGAGGAGTATTAAACGCTGCATTCCTATCTTTTTTAGTTTTCTCCTCTCTCGGGAAAGGGGATGGAGAGTGTGAATCAGTTTTGGCTGGAGAATGGAGAGGTTGGAAGGGCATGAGTGGATAAGTCGTGTAGAGACGAATCTTCATAAGATTCGGGGAGAGAACGGGGTGGATGGGAGTTAATATTGTTGTTTAGGGAGATTTATTGTCGGGTTCTCGACGACTCATTGCTCCTATTACTTCGTGGTATTAATTGTTATATTCGCTATTGCTACTCCCGTTCTTATGATCCCTAGATTCCATACAATCCTCGAAAATTAAGAACATGGCTGCTTTCATCTTGTTAACTTATAATTCACATTACATCTCCATCTCATCAATGGAGCAAAACTTCCATTGACCAGTGGCGAGAAGTGCCACATCGTTCTCTTTCTGAAGTGCCACTTGGATATTGTTTGTACATGTTTTCAAGAGAAGAGAGACATTTATATGTCGGGGTAGTCTTGTGTGAGGAAAATGTATATTTAGACAAAAACGCGTGGTATTTGAAGGGTATGGAGAGAGAGGGAGGGAGTAAACATCAAAGTGGATGATAGTGAGATTTACCATCTCGCACTACATGATCATTAATTAGAGCTTTTGGCATCGACGTATATAAACTTTTCCTTCTCTAGGTCGTTGAATCTTTAGATACGGAATCGTTCTTGACAAGCTTCTGTCAGGTGGTGGGTAGATTTGGTCAAATCTATCTAGGTACTTATGGTATTTGATCTGCCATAGCTCAAAGGCTTCAGCGGATATGGGAGCAGGTTTGGAATACTGATATCAGGCTTACTTCATCAACAATTCTCATATTTATTGTTGCTATGAGGCCGTATTCTTTATGAAAATAATACACATACTTTTGATCGCCGCCACCGTACTTCTTGCCGCTGTCAAAAGTTTGTTTTCATTTTTTTCATTCATTTTCACGAGTATTCACCTCATGAATAGCCTCTTCGTCTCTTCAATTTGTACTTGTCCCTGCCCCATAAAAATATGTATATTGAATAGATATTTGCGTTCTGAGAGCTCCACCACCCTTGAATTCCTCAATTTCTCAGCGCCTAGAACCCTCACTCTGACTTTCTTATGCTTTGTTTCTTTGGACGTGAGGTGAAACAGGCAGTATATACTGTGAAATATGATTTACTCACAGCCAGAAGCTGGAAAGGCATGTGACTCAGTAAGTCATGGCGCATCACAGTGATAATCGCGCAGGAAAAGGGGAAAGGAGAGGGTGGGGTTGGTAAATTTTTTTTCCGAGTTTGAGTATGAAGGAAGAAGTTAAAAGGAGATAGATATCATTATACCAATCCTGGATTGAGAATTCTGTGATGAAGAAGGAGAGGGTTTTGTACTTGAGAGTCAGTGAGTGTACCAGAGGATGGGTCTCTTGTAACCGTATGGTCACGGTTCCAGCCCTATTCTCGTTGTCGGAAGGTCATTATCACCGTACTAAGCTACATACGCATCACCAATAAAGACCGTTAACAACAACTTTTGTCACTCTTTAGCCCCAAAATACATCTTTGGACTCTGAGCTTGATGCTCCTCATTCTTTTTCACATTGGGTTGTCAAAAAAGCCTCATGTCTACGTCTCGCAGCAGAACCACACCTATCTTGTGAGAATTCGAGATTCCTGCACGCATTTTTATACTCTAAGTAAATTTTGTACCGGCTCCATGCTCTCTCGAAGAATGGTGTTGAATGTGGAATTGACGATCTTATGCATACCTAGAAGAATATAGGGCAACTGTTGCTTGTACCCTAGCTTTTGCTAGATATTCTACATGTATAAATACTGAAACTTTGTGACTTCAAGCGGCTCATTCTTTAATGAATCTAAACAGACGAAACAAACAGGAAGGGACGCAACGAAGGAATGAAAGACCCTTGTCTATAATAGCTGGAATTTAATGATATGATTGTTAGTATGTACCATGATGTTGACAGATGTGTTATTTTTGCCGTCACTTCTGTCATAATACCCAACGCTGTCACTGGAGCTTCTATTTACGTTGTCAACCCATCCACAATTACCCGTTATCACTGCCATTATACTTTAAAAATCACATAAACTCATCTTCTCATGCTAGGCCCAAAAGCTTCAGTCCTTCCACCTGATATTGCTCTCCAGATATCAACAGTCTTTACTCTCTCTTTCTCATGCCCAACTGAGCCTGGTAGCTTCCTGAGTTACGTATATCAATCTACTACCTTTCCGATTACCTCCTCGCTTACAGATTCAAGAGATCTAAAGAATTTGGCTTCACTCCTCCCAGTAGATAAGAAAGTTAAAAACATACCCTCTGTTTCCAATTCAAATTTCGACTTCTCTGTCCGGCAACGTTGCTTGTTGCTCGCTATAGAATCCCATGATCCCTTGCGCTCATCCAAATTTTAGTCTCACTTACAATCATTGACTAGTGAAAGAAGCTTATAGTTATCTTCTTCATCCAAAGCTCAATTTCCACAAAGAAGGCGCGCGAATTATGGGTATTGGCACTGGAAACTGGTAAATACAATCACAAAAACACTCACTTCTTCCTTGAATTTGAACCGATCTCTTAGCCGGAATAAACCTCCTTAATATCAACAAAGATCTCCCATCCTCTGCGAAACTCGACGGATTTGTTAACTCTACCGCCCAAGGAACCCCTGAAGAATGGCTCCTAGGAAAAGTAGACTTAAGCTCACGATGCTTTCAAGTTGTTTCCATAGGATATGCTAGAAATCTACGATGTGGTAATCTTATATTTTGAATTCGCTTTATGCTATATCCACAACGAGGATGCAGAAGGAAGATACCTTACAAAACTCATTTAACTTGTTGAGTAAGAAAATCACTCGACAAAAAATACAAGATGCGTACCAAATCTGCATAGAGTTCGGATGACTTCCACAGTGTTTGGGTGCTAAGTTCCACGAGACAAAAGTCATTCAGACTGAGACGTCGGAGTCTCCAGTTACTATTACTACTCGACGAGAGAAACAGATCAACCCAAAGCCCACCAATACATAGTATATAATACATTCAATCACATATTCTACTCCTTGCCCAACCCCGATAATATCATACACACACAACACATCAAAGTGGAAAGTCACCTATCCAAGGTCACCCTCGAAACACAAGCTGAATCCCGAATTCGATAGCACGCATCCATATCACATATCACTGAAACCCAAACCCAAACAATCTTATATAACCTCACAGCCATTTTTCAGAAAATACAAATCCTTCTCAAACTTCACGGTGGATACAGAGACCGGGCTCGCATCTTGATCATTCTATTGAACTTGATCGCTCCATCTATCGATCCATCCATCCACCCATCAAACAACATACTGTATAGGGAATTTCATACAAACAATACACTATAAATATCTATATATGAGTTATAGAACTAAACTAGGTGTCTTTGAAAAAGATAGAGGGAGCCTCAAGCTCCAAAGTTCTAATACTGATACTAATCCGTCGAGCAAACAATATGATTTTTAACCTCCAGCTAAAAGGCAATATCGTATACACACACACGCCTACAAAAAACTAAAAAAAAAACTACACTTAGATATCTAAATAGGTATCCTAACAAAGCAACCAAGTTTCCACAGCACTATACAAAAAGATCTATCTATCTATCTATCTAAAAACAAATAAACACCCAACCAACCAACCAACCAAACAAACAACCCCCTAACTTTTGAGATATACCAGATAGATACCTATCCATCCATACCTACATAAACCTCACTCTAAACCCCTTAAGCCTCTAAGCATCTAAGCCCCTGAGCCTCAAAACCAATGTCACCAAAACTAAAGACGTTCCCAGGCAGACGGGCTCAGAAACTCCAATGGTGGGTGAAGTCGTGAGTATAACATACCTATTCAAGTATCAAGTATCATTTCTCATCCATTCATCAGAACAAACTTCCTTCCATACAATTGTAAAATCCTCCTATATGATAAAACATCAAGAAAATGAAAGACTGTGAAATGAAGAACTACAAGGACCTAGGTATTTATAGGCATCACCATCACCACCATCACCACCACCACTATCCACCTTATCCTTCTCTCAAACCCAAAACTCAACATTTAACATTCAAACTCCCTCAATGTCACAGACCCAAATTCTATTCTTCACCTCCTATTTATCCCCCAGTTTACCCTCCAGTAACCAATCCATCAACCAACCAACCAATCCCAAGATCACAATAAGAAAACCAACACACAACACATCCATCTATAACCATATCAAACCAAACCATATCAAACCAAATCACATCAAATCAAAATCTGCAGCAAAGAAGTACTATTAACAAGTTTTTACGGAGTAAGTACGGAATTACTAATCCCCCTTTCTCCCTTTCTCCCTTTCTCCATTTCTTCCATCCTCCCTTCCTCTCTTCCCTCAACCTCTTATTCATTCAATCACTCATCCACTTCGAATCGAGTCCAATCCCATCTAATCCAATCCAATCCAATAAAAATCCACCAATATGCAACCAGAATTTCAATCAAGTTACTTATGCGCTTCACCCTCAAAAGGTTCGCAACGCCATGCAATGCTTAACAACATAACCTCTCTCTTCCTCCATCCATCCCGTACTCGCTCCCCCTCCCTTCAGAATTTTCGGTATTAAAATATCTATATGCATCCCATCCCTACATGAACTCATTCCTTTTTTTGTTTGACCACAAGTCAGGTCCGGAGACCCATTCGTTACTCATCATCACCCATCCATCCATCCATTATCTACCTGTACCGCCCATAACCACGAGTGAATCAAATCTCTACGTGTCCCTAGCTATCCCCACGAAATACATACGATTTACCCCCATTTCTATCATCCCAATGGCTTCTCTAACCCCCACAAGCCCACGTACTTCAAGAATGTACTTTATACATCTCAACTCCTCTAATCAGCTCTCTTTCCATTTGGTATTCCAATTGGACTCTTCGCTCCACTTCCACTTGGGGTTCTCTTTCCATTAACCTCCAATCCTCTCTTCTCTAACCTCTTCTCCATTTCTTGATTTCTATAAATCTCCTCCAACTTTTGTTCCGGAATTGTCAAACAGTTGATTCCCAAGTAATCACAAATACTCGTAACAACCAACCAAGCCCATCTAAAGTAAACCACTAGAGCAAACATAAAGTATGCTCTTAAATACCATAATTCCACTCCTACGCTGACAGCTGGTAAACCAAATCGAGGTAGATTACCGAGAATAGCACCACCAACAAGTGGTGTAAGCATAACTGTCCAGTAAGGAAATGGTTGTCTTGTGAGATGTGCTAGAATGATCTTTGTCGTCATCCTTCCAAAGACAAAACTCATGGTGAGACAGAAAAGTACCAAACGATTTTCTTCCATGAGTGTTGAATATGGAGAGAAAAGCCAAGCTCCAATACTGAAAGTGAAAACGGCCATAGGAGTCCATTCGAGGAAAACCGGCAAAACAGGTAAGTTGTCTCTTCTTCTGGCTTTAATTACGTTAATAACGCAGAAAGGAACATGAATACCGAATAATGAGACAACAAGGATTGGAACCCATAAATCTCTAACGGAGTATGAACCGAAAAATTCATGATATCCGAGGAAATAATGGTGACCGACTAAATCCGTAATTCGATGTGTCCAAATCTCTGGTCCATAATAACCACTCAAGATCATAATCGTGCAAGCCAAGATTAATCCCTCAGTTGGTCCATTGAAAATTCCCAAGTATAATGTGTGTGTATGGTACGTCTCCCAGGTTGAAAAGAACATAGGCAAACAAGGAATCAATGCGGTAAAGATTCCAGCTCTGGATGTACCTAGACCCATAGCAGCTGTTTCGCATAGAGATGCAAGTGTACAATTCAGAGAATCGATTCCGTGGTCGAATAGCTCACCGAGACCGCTAGATGTTCCTGTTCTTCGAGCTTGTTTTCCATCTACATTATCCATTGTTGAATACATCCATAATCCGAATGCAAAACTGTAATACAACCATGATGGTCCCTATAAACCTAGTTAGCTTTTGTAAATTGCGCTGCAGGTCTGAAAATGAATGGATAGGTATAGTTCAAACAATGCAGAAAGAAATCACAATAGTAGACGGAGAAATAGAGAACTTACAGGTCCCACCAAATCCGGCATGAAAATCTCCAAACAGATAACATTACTCAGGATGAAAAAGAATCCCAACAATGTAACCATATTTGGTGCCAACCATAATGGTAATAATTCGACGAAGCCATTCCACTATATTGAAAACTGTTAGTCTGTTTCTTCTTTCTTCTTTATGGGGGCAAGCCCCCAAACCCCCATTGCTCGCTGCGCTCGAGATTATCCGGAATGAGCATTTGTTGAGTGATGTATGGGAATAGAGGAAAGCTTCAATAGCAATTCTCTCATTCTTCTTGATAGCTTTCCACTGCTTTCCGGGACCACCCAGCAAGTCCCAAACTCCCGTCCTCACAGCGCTCCAATCGTGTAAAATTCTTCCGCACTTCATATACGCCATACAACAAATCCACTCAAGGCGTGTGCGAGAATTCTTCTCCAAGCCGCAAGAATGATAATAAAGAGAGAGGCCACCTACGTAATGCTTCAAAATATAATTCGAAATCAAACTCTTATCCACACTCGAATATTTATACGATTTCAAATGCACGAGTGCTTCTTCCGACACGCATTCATGCGCTGCTTCTTCTAATTTGGTGCATTGTTGTTAGCTTGTATTCTTGCTTTTCCATTACTGTCGATTTCTGGGTATGAGAGTTCAATCTGCGAAGAAATTCCATTCAATGCCATGCCATGCCATGCCATGCCATAATGTATCTTCTACTCCTGTCATCTGCTCTCCCATTACCTCCCCCTCATTCTCAAGCCCCACAACCCAAATCCCAAATCCAACAGGAAAAGAAAACCAAAAGCAGAAGAATCAGACAAAAAGAACCACTCACTCTTATTCGGCGCCATACCCAGCCCCATTCCCCTCTCCTTGGGCGTCTTGGGCGTCGTAACTGGCAAAGGCAATTCCCCGTCTTCCTCTCGATAACCAATTGCCGACGCCGTGTTCACCGCCAGCAACTTATCAATCTTTTCGCGAATTTTCAATCGAGGTGGGTGGAATGCGCTTCCGACCCTCGCGACCTTGGGGTGAGGTTGAGTATTTATGGACGTGGGGTTTTAGCGTGTAGCGTAGTGAGATGAGACGAGACGAGACGAGACGAGATGAGATGGGGATTGGATATCAGGCTGAATGAATGAGCTGCGGAAGAGGCCGATGCTATGCGTGAATAATGTAATGTGAGTGTGTAATGTGTAGTGTATTGTGTGATATTGTCAATTGCTCATCATCGATCTTCTCTCGTTTGTTGTATGAACGATATCTCGAGTGAAGTAAAGTACTCTGCGAAGTGAAAACGAAATCAATCCAAAAATAAAGAGGGATGGATCAAGAAAAGTAGGAAAGGTAGCAGGAAAACTTCCAGAAACAAAATTAAATCAAATCAATCAAATCTTCACAAGCCAAAAAGTTGGGAAGCTAGCTAGCTACTATTATTATTACTACTAGGGGGGAACAGAAACCGTGGAAGAATAAAAGAGGCTAACCTATATAACAGATCTACCATATCAAAATTTTAAAGTTGTCGGGTCAGGGGCTCGAGGCTAATTGTGAGAGTAGACTCAGGACAGCACCAGTACCAAGTAACAGATGGTTGATTGATTGATTGATTGAATGATTCCAAAGCTTCTCCTCTCCAATTAGAAGCTCTTCTAGAAGATTTCTCTACTCCATAATACCCATTGATCAGGGATACAAATGAATTCCACGTCAGCTCTTTTCTTTCTTCTTTTTCCTTCTTCTTCCCTTCCATCTGTCCCTGAGCAAATCAATCGCTTAAGACGTGAGATATCTTGATTCTCTCAAGCGGTAAAGATACAGACAGACAGACAGTCCAGGAATCCAGGAATTCTACTCCATTCATCTCCATATTATATACAACACCTACACACATACATATACGCATACATAGTGTAGTACACATAACGAAAAGCATTCATCTCTCATGTGATACTTACTTAGTAGGTAATCAACTCATACACATACGTATACGTATATACGTATAGCACTTACGAAGTCTTTCCTCGCACTCCTGAGTCCAAGTGAGAATCATTATATAACACCTACCTACCTACCTACCTATTTGCTCACTCACCTACTCACTTACCTACTGTATATCTCTCTATCTACCATACCACTACCAGAGTATGAACATAACTAAATTCCCACTCATAAATTCCCTTTCTCCTTCACTACTACCAGTGTCTACGCATTACTCGACAATAATTTTCTTTCTTTCTTTCTTTCTTCCCTTCTTTCACATGTCAATCAATGCATTCATCTATCCACCCACCACACCCACCACACTCACCACACTACCCACCCATACCCACCCACCAACCCACCCAGCATTCCAATCAAGAAATAGGGGCACGGGTTAAAAGTACCGACCCGATCGACCGCCGTTTCCCATCTTCTTTTTATCGTCTAGTCTAGGTCTTCCTAGTAGGTCTAGGACCTGCGAGCCCAAGTCTAGCCAATCACATCTTTCAATTCCCAGATTCAACCATTCAGAGAACTACTACCATTAATAAAATATCGGTACACAATCGCAAGTAGCAACTAACAAATCTCATGCATATCTTTCTTCTTTCCCTCATTTCATCTACACGGTACACGGTACAAAATACATAACATTCATTCATGGATAACATAACAAAACATACTCATTCCATCTACATGACACTACCTACACTGCACAGTTTCAAATTGAGTCGAAATATATTGCATCAAGATTACCGATACATCTCAACAATGTTACATCGAGTCATGGAACAGTAGGTATGGTTAAAAAGTTTTGCTTCTATTTCGTAGCCAGAAGTATAGCTCTTGTTTATCTAAATCTACAAGATCTAGACTGTTCCCACAGCGCTTTTCAACAATCCCCTTCATTACCATATTAACCCAACCCGAACTTAGCTATATACTTAACCAAGTAATCTAGCTAAAGCTCTCTCCATTAAGCTCATCCATGTTTGTATCCAGGATGTCAGACGTTGTAATATGTATGTGCAAGAAGCAGAAACCAACTCGACGCTCAAAATCCTCAAATCAGGAAAAAAAAAGGACGCCGAAAACAAAACGCACACTTAATGATCGCTAAAGTTTCAAAAACACCCGAGGTACCGAATCCGAGAATGTTTCGTTGTGCAATGGAGATCATTGATATCAATATCAAATATCATACGATATGAGATGATATGAGATGATATGATATGAAGCCATATCTCACAACCGAAACAAACTGACCGAGTAACCCACTTCGCCAACACCATCTCCGTCCATCAAAGAAGCGGTCAATTTACATTACCAAAGCAAATCCCGCAAAGAGACCTGTGAAAACAACCGCCAAACCATATGATTTTCCAAAGTCCACAGTCATCTGAGCACCACTCTTAGGAGTAGATGTTGAAGATGATCCACCCAATCCTGTGTATGCAACACCATTTGTGCTGGAAGCTCCCGATGTACCAGTTGCGCTTTGAGTGGTACTAGAGGTGGTATTGATACGGGTTGGGTTTTGGGCTCCGCATGGATTGTCATCTCGACATGCTGCTTGACAGGTGTTATCTCCGTTACATGCATTGACGCAATTGGTGGCGAATTGGGTACAGATGAAGTATGGGAGGGTCAAGGAGTATTCGGATGCGTTTGGAGAGAGACCATTGCCGCAAATGCATGCATAGTCGAGAGTATCCTGATTGTGAGTTAGTCGGATTGACTTTTGAGGTTGGGGAAGGGGAAGATCGTGGTGGGAATGTATATACTTACGGGATCACAAGTGTTGGTAGTAGTGGTGGAGCTGCCGGCACCGTTTTGCAAGCAAAGTGATGGACATGTTTGTGTTTGTGATTGACACCAGCTTTCTAAGAGTGGGGAATTAGTATATTTCTAGGTCACAAAGCTGGTAACGTGGAGGAAAACTTACTGCGAGTCGCCAATGGTACACTTTCTGGATCAATGGTATATTGAGCAGTGGCAAAGCTAACAAGAGCTGTAGCAACAACAGTTGTAGAGAAACGCATTTTGAATTATGTGATGGTGAGTTAAGTTGAGGTAGAAGGATGATATCGAAGTAGAAGCTTTTCGCGTTTGACAATTATATTCTCGAATAAACTATCAATGAACATCCAAGGTCAGTTTCCCATCTTTCAAGATCTTTTTCCAAAAATGAGATGTTGCTCAAGTTTAAAAGTGGTGGCGGGAGTGTTTTCGTTTGCTAGATTGGAATGTAACGAGGAATCAATGAATGTTTATTTACCTTGCAGAAAATGGGTTGTCCGGTATGGTATGTGTGTGTGTGTGTGTGTGTGTGTGTGTGTGTGTGTGTTATCGAGAGAAGAGCGTTGAACGAAAGAATTCTTGGGATTCAATATTATGAAAGCAAAAAGCGAATGTGATTTCGAGAGGAGGATATAATCAAGTTAAAAAGGAGTACGGTAGATGGAAGATGGAAGATGGAGATGGAGACGGAGAAGAAAGAGGGGGAGGATCAATGTTTAATAAGTTAAGTTCAATTCAATTCAATATCCAAATTGGCCGAGTGTTCACCTGCACCTGGTGAGGGAAGGGAACTCATCCAAAAGCGCCTCCATCTGCATCAAGATTGAGCTAGTCTGGGATACCCCGTAATCCGGATTAAGCTTGATTTAGGTTAGCTTCTTCCATTTGAACCTATGAGATGCATGAAATTGGAGAAAATGTTAGGAGATTTAAGGAGAATTAAGGAGATTTTAGAAAATGCTATAAAATGCTATGAGATGCTACTTAGGTAATCACAATTATTCTTTTGAGCATCGAGACATGTCTTCGTTAGTGTCCCTTTATCAGCGGTATGGATAATGCAGGTAACTCGATGAAGTTTAGTTCCGATAGCTGCCTCCCCAGCTAGTGAAGATAGATGCACAACTTTTCTTTCCGAAAGTTTCAAGGTTCCATGTTACTATCTTAAGAATTGAATTTGGGGATGGCAGGAAGGAAGGATGGATGGATGGATGGATGGATGGCTAACTTTTACTTGGGATACACTTACACACACACCACTTGGTATTTGATGATTGAGAGAGGTAGAGAATGGATATGTTAGGTAATGTGTGTGTGTAGGTATGTATGTATGTATGTATTTCGATATGTATATATTTCTGTATACATGTACTCTTCGTATTGACTAGACTAAAAGAATGAAATAGTGCATGAACGAGATGTTAGGTAGATATTAGGTAGATATTAAGACAGACTATTCGCCTCTCTTAATCACATCTCGTTGGATTCTCATCACTTCTTCCTCTTCTCACCACCCCATTCTTCATGATATATACTACTGATGGCGAGCGCTTTCTTCACCTATTTATATTCTTCCTTCAAATAGGTAGATACTTATTCGTCTTTCTACTGAGTACCGATATACATACACATCCTACGTTAGCTACCTCTGCCTCTACCTCGACCTCGACCTCGACCTCGACCTCGACTTAGATCTAGATATCATATGACCACCCGCCCAGCTATCCATTGATCTTCATCCATGTCTATATATAAGTGGGATACCACTAGGTAGATATGGTAGATATGGTAGATAATACATTCACTCATTCGTTAATCTCCATTCAATATAAATATGACACAAAACGGATGATCCGTTGAATCCGTTCTCTCCCCGCCTCTGTGAAAATACCTACTCTTACTTTCTTCTTCCTCTTAGTAAGTATTCATCGACCAGTCGTTCTCCTTTATTCACTCCATCTCATGATTTTCATGATTCTCATCGAGCTTCCTCCAGCCACCCTCTCTATCCTTTATCCCGAAATTCCGCGATGCTACGTATGCGTGTCCAGTTCTCCAGTTGATCATTATGTTGTACGCATCACATCCTTGTCCTGCATCTTTCTTTGCCAGTAACGTCTCTCGAGCGTCTCCAGAATGGATACCTAGTACCGACTAGTATAGTCGTACTTCGGAGTAATTTTTGATATCAAATCGCTCAGAGCGGCTCCACACTGACACTAATTTCACACCCACCACCTCAAGCTTCTCCTCACTTGGAGCTCCATCTAGGTCCTCCGTGCAGCATCTGTCAGACCAGACGGTCCATCTGGTGTGATGCTACCTCTGTGATGTGATGTATGTTGAAGGTGGACTGACGGACGGTTTGATTCAACAGAGTAACGGACGGTTCGGTCAGATGTCTCGGGTGGATTTTCTTCTTCTTGTTTTATCGTTATTAATTTTAATTTTGTTCGATATCGTTATTATGGCTATCATGATGTATGTGTGTTTGTATCATTCGTGTAATTCGTATTCATCGTATTGATGCATCGAAATATATCGTATCTGAAGGATTACAAATCAAATACCCTGGCCTGGGCATTACCTCCTCCGTCTACCTACCTATCTAACATATTCTAGCATCGCCACAATTCAACATATCGAAAATGTACTTCGTAGACTGTCCTGTCCTGTCCTGTCCTGTCCTGTCCTGTCCTGTCCTGTCTCGTCTCGCCAAGTCTCTCAAAGAACAAAGCGGCGATAAACTTTCTTCTTTACTTCGTTGCCTCTTGTTTTTCCAGTTGCGTTGGGGAAACAAGGATCCAGCCGTGCAAATGATCATCTCTCGGCTCCTCTCACTAAAGAACAGTGGTCTGGTCGGGTCGGCCCAGGAAACTTCTAGTGTAGCTATTTTTTGAACTAATTCTCAAAGTCAACATCATTTTTTGGCCACTGCCACTCGTATTATTAAATCTTTGCTTCGACCACATATACAAATTTATTACACTAGAAATATCATCACAGTGACACAAGCATAAGTAAAGCGGGAACGCACATAGTGGCCCAGCCATTTCGATATTGATGGATGGAGTCCATTACTCCTCCTCATTCTAGCAATGGCAATGCATTAAATAACCCTAATCCTAACCCTAATCCTAATTCTAATACCTCACCAACCTCCTCTAAACCCTCGAATCAAATCATCACCGACACGTCTCCTCCAGCCACACACAACTCAGACCCAGATGCCAACGAATCTCCCATAACCTCTCCAACTATCACCTCACCCAGTTCGACAATCTCCCCTCCTTACTGGCAACAATCGCACACACGCTCGATTTCCCGCATTTCGATAGATTCGATCCATCCGAGCGGGATCACTCTGCAGGATAATACTGCGGATGGAGAGGAAGATGATGCAAATATAAATGGAAGGGGGAAAAATGAAGCTTGTTGGGCGAGAAGTGTAGTCATTGAAGATTATGTCGTTGTGAATGGGAGTGGAATTGGCGGGATAGGAGGGATTGCGGGGAAGGGACTGGGGATAGGAGGGGGCATTGGCGCATTTGTGGTTTGGAATGTGAAGGTTGACACTTTGGAGGTTTGTGTGCTTTCTCTTTCTCTCTCTCCTTTTCTTATCTCGATATCATTGACGTTCAACTCGGAGCTTATTGCAGAATAACGCAAATGGGTATTGTGATCAATGCTAATAGAGATATGGAAATAGGGAACTCCAATCATAATCCGCAAACGCTACAGCGAATTCGCAGATTTACGAACGAAACTTCTTCGCACATTCCCTAATTCGGCGGGTACAATACCAGAGTTGCCGAGGAAAAGTGTTATATCGAAGTTTCGACCGAAGTTCTTGGAAAGTAGGAGGAGTGGTTTACAGTATTTTCTTAAGTGAGTGATATCTCTTGTCTTTTTCCTATCCTGGAGGGGAAAATGTGGGAAGGAGAGGGGAGGGTTGGAGTGTATTGGGAAGAGATTGAGAGATAAGTGAGTTCAACTGGCTAACAATGAGTACCTATAGTTGTATATTACTCAATCCCGAATTTACGAGCTCGCCAGTGCTAAAGGAATTCCTATTCTCTTAAGTCGTGCCTCGGATAGGAGTCGACTAACAAGGACGAGATAGGGCAATATCTTGCCATCTTACATTGAGAGAGGGGAGGGGAAAGATGCGTTTAGCTTGACTAGGATATATATAATCAGCCTTTTTGGCCATCGATATGAATTGGACACCACATATGAGCGGGGGCATTGTAGCTGTACATGTTTTTTGTTAAAGTACATACATACACATTCAGTTTTTAGTTTTCCAATGAAATGGAGGACGTTGATACCCAGTTTTACTTGGGGAGGATGGGATGGCTCATACACAGGGGGAACCTCTGCTATGAAGCGTAGACGAGGATAATATACCTCTCTGTATTTCATGATATCTGTGATACAGTAAACAACAAAGGATTTAGTTCATACTCCTAGAATAATCCGTAATGGGAGTCGTCGAGGATCAGTTGGGGATAGAGTCTCGAGTCGGTGATGTGATGTCAACGACCATTGCTCCTCTCGGTGTTTATTCATTGACATTGGAAGTTTTATCTATTACATAGGTACTATCGTTTCATATGCTACCTGGGTACCTACCTACTCCCGTCTTGATCCAACTCAATTCTTGATTTCGGGAGAGGAAGGATGGATGAAAGTATAAAAGAAAAGATGAGATACCTACCGAGTATCTATCATATATGAAGCTATATAGATACTAGGTAGGTAGATCTCTCCTTATATACCTAATCTAATCTCAAGTTCCTGGAACTTTATTAGACTAGTGAGAGTTTATATATAGATATGTATGGAGGGGGTATTAGGTATTTATTATAGACTCACTTGTTTAGCACCTAGTCAATACTGATCTAGTACCTATCTAGTACTTATCTATCTTATCTTATCTCATAGAGAAGGAAGTGAGGGAAGGAAAGAAGGAAGGAAAGAAAGAAAGAAAGAAAGAAGGAGAATTACCCCACATTCCATACTACGTCAACGTCACATCGTAGGTTAGGTTAGGTCACGTCATCTCGGCGAGGCTTAACTCCCTATCAATTTATCTACATTATTCTCTTCATTACCCCTCCTACCTATTTTTTGAGTGAGAGAGTTCAGAGTTCGGAGTTCAGAGTTTATAGTTATAGTTCTAGTTTATAGTGCGCACTGCATATATCAGTCACCAAGCTCGACAAGAAGAAATAAAGAGAGACTCCCAAAAGAAAGAAAATCATGGCTCTCCCACCTAAATTCGCAGGTCAGAGATTCTTGGCATCCGAGGCCCCGGCCCAGGCATTGCATACGTTGGAGTTGTATTTGGATTATGTTTGTCCGGTATGTGCTTCTTTTCTTTTCTTTTGGGTTTGGGGTTGGGGTTCTGTTTGGGGTTCTGTTTGTTTGTTGGTGGGAGAGGGGAAGGAGAGGGGAAGAGGGAAGAGGAAGAGCAGTAGTGAATGGGTTTGGAATTGAGGGTGAGGTAGTGTATCATTTTTCAAGGGCATTGAGACTGGGTTGGGTTGTACCCAACGGAGATGGGATGCGTCTCGTTGATATTTCCAACCATCGACTTGATGCTTTCTTCGTCTTCCCAAACCCTCGATCTCTTCTTTACACCATCCATTCGTTCTATATCTGCCTGTCGGTATGATGGCTTCCATGAGGCCTTTGATGGGGTTTCCGGCTAGTGGGCAGTCGATCTACCTAGTGGTAAATCAGTTGCGTTGGCTATGGTTGCGAATTAGGGAGATGAAGGCGGCTTCGAATCGACGGGTGCTGTAGCTCATCTTTGTGAGATGGAATTCTACCCGTCGATCATTCTTATATTGAATATCTGTCTTGCCCTCTCTATCTTCTATCTTCTATCTTCTATCTCCAACCTTATCTCCCACAATCCTCTACTTCCGACCTTCTCTCGCTTCAAAACTCCTCTCATACCCAAATTTCAATTACAAACTAACACCCCACCTCTCCATAGTTCTCGGCCAAAATGTTCAACACAGTTTACACTTCTGTAATTCCCCTAATCAAACAGAAATACGCATCAAAAGTCCAAATCATCTTTCGTCAACAAATTCAACCATGGCATCCAAGTAGTACCTTAGTTCACGAAGCCGGTGTCGCTGGTATGCTTTATCTGTTCACCTCCTCTCCCAAGTCTCCCTTCACATGACTAATCTGTTCCACTTAGTCCTAACCCTCTCACCCCAAAAGTTCTATCCTTTCTCTGCCTCTCTTTTCAAGCAACAAAACGATTTCTTCGACACAAATGTCGTCAATGAAACACGTAATGCCACATACAAACGTCTCGCGAAGATTGGAGGAGAAGCAGGAATTGACGAGGAGAAAATGTATGACCTGCTTAAGATTGATAATAAGCCAGGTCCAGATGGAAGTATGAACTCCGGAAATGGGGTTACGAATCAACTTAAGGTCTTGGTGAAGATGAATAGATTGGTGGGGATTCATGTTACGCCAACGGTTGTTGTGAGTAGTTTTTTCTTTTGATTGCTTTTAGAGGGGCTGTGGTTTTGTGTTTGAAGAACGGGGAGAAAGAGGATGTTGGATAAAATTTACTGATTTGATTTTAGTTCGACGGAGTTGTAGAAAACTCAATCAGCAGCTCCTTCACTGCTGATCAATGGGAAGAATGGTTGGACAAGAACGTCGCATGAGAACATTGTGTGATTTTCCTGGACAGTCGAGTGTGTCCCTCAGCTCGGATTCGGAAACTGGGGTCATGAAAATTGCGGGGTAGATGAAATTGTGCATGGCTGAGAGTAGCTCAAGTTCTTAGAGGCCCACGGAATGTCTTGCTTTTTTTTTTGCTAGAAATGGATCCAAAATCCTGTATTACCTTTATTTTTTGTGATTTCATGATATGAATGAAGGTCAAATTGCAGGTAGTCGTCGTAATCGTGCCCTGTTGATTATATAAGTGATAGCTAGCAAGCAAACGGTAACGATGAGGACGGTTTTCTTGCCACCTACTCTATGAATTTATCATGAAAAATATATCCATTCCTCGTGCTGTTGTGAGGGCTTTTGCAAAGAGAGGTGATGTGTGTATTCATACTTGCATATATATGCCTGAATAGGATGGTATGGGATGGTACGGTGTGGTACGGTGTGGTATGAATATATTTTCTCATTGTGCATATTATACTATTGTATAGGTGTGAGATGGTATAACTATGTAACTGGGTGACTGTTCAAATATATCAGGTTTGTAGTTGGGAGAAATGCACGTGTATGAAAAGGAGACTGAAGAAGATGAAGAGGAGACGAAGAGACAGTCGGTATTTTTTGGGAGTAAGCGTGAGTTTGGGTTTGGGTTTGGGTTTAAGGTTGGGTTTGATGGGATGGGATGGGATGGGATGGGATGGGGGAATAGTGACATGGGGTCTCTTTTGGTCGTGATGTTGGATGTGTGGAATTGGGGAGAGTTTACTTGTACTGTACTGTATGAGTATATATTTAGTTTGGGCTTACAGATGTCATGGGAGATGGGCTTTTTACTTGTGATTCTTGAATAGATTCTTGAATATGTCGATTCAGAGTAAGCGGTGGAGACGGAGACACAAAATGTAAGCTTACATCGTGTGCTGTGGAGGCTACGCATTCGTGTCATGTGAATATGCTGCAGCTCACTGGTGCTTCTCTTCTTGGGGGATCTTGGTGTAAATTTGTGAGCGAAACCTCTTGCAGATTCATCTTTCAATATTATATTATACTATTGATTCCGGAAACTCCAGCGGGGTATCGGTGGTAGTGTATAGTAACTTCCCCCACGCGACATTCTATGAACTGGGAAATGCAACTTTGAATGATTTTGTTCATTCGGTTTCGATGATTGAGATGTGAACTTTCATGTATCAATCCCTGATTTCTGACACGTGAGATCAGAGCAAGAAACACCATGAGAAAAGAAAGAAAATCATCATCCACTCGGATACTCACCACTTGGAATGTGACAGTAGCACGAGAAATCATCGCCTCATTCGAGGTTATTTTTGAGGTCGTTCGTCTCATACCCTAGATCTTCATGCAGGTTTGAAATTCGGCCCGGGGCTATCCATTCTGCGGCGTGGCATACACGAGGTGAGGAAAATGGGTAAGGTCAATTGATGCAAGCTTGGAATTTAGAGGAGATTGGGGGATCTCAGGTGTATCATATATGATATTGATAGTATATTTGCATGGTGAGTTATACTGTATGATTGGGATGGGTGGAATGAATAGGACCGGCTATTCCAAGAAGAAAAAGGGAATGCGAATTATTGTATAGATGAATCCGAGGAGGAATAGTTGTTGATTTAGTATGCTGAGTTTATGAGTTCATATCCATGTTACGTATGATTCCTAAGATACTCGTATCGCGTTTGAAAGATCTCATCATTTGTTGGTGGTTGTTGGTAGTTTATTTTAACTCCCATTATGAAAACGTGGTCAGGTAGTATCTTTGAGCTCAATATCAACCAGATTAGGAAATTCGTATTTTGGTGTACACGATGATTGGAGAGTTTATAAATCATCATTCTCTCATCGGATTCGCTTACAATACTACATACAAGCTTAATTTGATCCTGATCTTCATTGCCAGACTGCTTTCGAGATTGCTTCAAATCTTATCCACCCCCTTCATCAAATTTCGCTTCTTTTCTCCATTATTTCGTTGTCAAGAGGAAAGATGTGAAAGGAAAGTTATGCCACAGATCCACAACTTTTCAGGCAAGATCCCTTTCGTGTTTCATATTCGTGATACTCTTTTCTTGTCCGTCGTGAATTTCGAGTAGAGCGCGCTTAACGTTATAGAAAAAGAGCTCGCAATCAAATCCTCATGTTAGATAAAAATACTTCGTTCCCATTTGTATTTTGCGAAATGTGGGATCTCGGTTTCATAAGTTTCTAGAATCTCCTTTAACCGCCATGCTTTTCTCCAAGTCGGCGACTAGATTTGGCTTGGATCTTTCTCGGGATCCATGTTGATTTCCATGTCCATCCAAGGGATTATGGGGGCTCAACCTACCAATGTTGTATCTCTTGGGGAAAACAGAAGATAAATCTGACAGGGCTAGGTATACGAGACCCATATAAATCCTTCACGTACAATCCCTAGGTTGGTTTGTACTCAAGGGAAGGTAAGCTTTGTTGACTCCTTCAGCTATTCCTAAACTCAGCTATTCCTTGAGACCTGGTTGATAATTTTTTCTCGTGCTCTTCATTCATTCTCTTGTTTTTACAATCCTTTTACGTTTTTTCATAGTCTAAGAACTATTTGATTTTCAAATCATTCCTGGGAGTAGCTAATTCGGAAGCTGGTTTATCAGATCAAAACATTCGAGACTTTTTCACATTGCATCGTTCTAGATATCCACATCTTGATCAATTTCGATCTGTGCCACGCTCATATCATCCTTACTTCCCCATCATTCTCTTTTTGAATTCTTCCCTCCGATTATATTGGTATATCACTACATTCTCTACGGAGATAATGGCTTCACGGATATCAATAAGAAAACAATTTTTATTATTTTGTTCATTTTCTTTACCATTATTAGCATCAGCTGCAACGACGGATACACCAACAACATG
Organism: Botrytis hyacinthi; assembly: GCA_004786245.1. Classification (NCBI taxonomy): domain Eukaryota; kingdom Fungi; phylum Ascomycota; class Leotiomycetes; order Helotiales; family Sclerotiniaceae; genus Botrytis; species Botrytis hyacinthi. The sequence continues at coordinate 86,404 of PQXK01000099.1, read as the reverse complement.
TTATGTTATAAATGGACAACATAATGCCAATGCAGGATATAGATGTGATAATTCAACCACAGGTCATAGCTCATGTTGTGCAGCTGGTGCTATATGTTTTTCAAATGGTGTTTGTCAGCAAGCAAATGGAAATGTTCAAGATTATTTAAGAGTTGGATGTACAGATCCTACGTGGAAAGATCCAGCCTGTTTAAATCAATGTACTAGTTGTAAGTTATATAAACTGCGTTGGTGGACTGGGAATACTAACCCATTCTTAGATGCTAGAAGTTCAACTGCTGGTATAAGATTTTGTAATGGAGCTATAACATCAACAACAGAATAGTATGTTCTACCAATCAAACACAGTTGGCTTGTTCGATACTGACCCCAAACAGTTGTTGTGATACTGGTGCCTACGGAGTAGGGAGTTTCGCTTGTTGCGACAATGACTCAGATATATTCAACATCTCGCCTGTAGCCAAACTTCTCGCTCAAGTTCCCCTCGACTACACCTCGTCATCTTCATCATCCACATCATCCACAACTTCTGCATCTTCTACATCTGCTACATCTTCCGCAACTACTTCCGCAACTACTTCATCGGTATCAACAACCACCCCATCCAGTTCAAGCACAGCAGCAACCTCCGAGTCAGCCGTCTCCCAAACATCCACCGCCCCTCTACCTACCACGACCTCATCTTCTTCTAATCACGCTGTCGCCATTGGTGCCGGCATCGCTATTCCCTGTGGTATACTTGCTATCGCGGGTCTTGGGTGGCTTTTATGGAGAAAAAGACGCGCTTCAAAGCAACAGGCTAATCAACTTCTCAAGGATGAAGCAGGATTTCCCGGGCAAGAGTATCACAATCCAAATCAGAATTCACAAGGATATCAGCCTGCAGGAGGAGCTTATATGCAAAACCAACACGAAGTGGCTGGACGTGGAGAACATAGTCCAAGTGAAATTGGAACGGGATATCCACGGGGAAATCTGGGAGAGGCGGGTGGAATTGGGATGGCGGATAAGAAGGGGTATTATGCACCGCAGCCGAGCGAGATGGAACAGCCGAGAATAGTGCATGAGATGGATGGGGGACATCTTGGGAGGTAATGATATGACGGAGTGAAAATTAAGATTTAAAGACAAAGTCAAGGTTTTGGGTTTTGGGGAGATGAAATTAATTCAGGAACGGCATGTGCAGGGGATATTCCGAGGACAACCAATTTGATTCGACGTTGAAACCCCGGAGGGAGCTGTGAGGAAAAGAAGCGAATCGAATTCACAGGTCGTGATTATACGACAAGGCACGTGTACTCTGTGACGAAACCTCACTCGCGCAAAAGAGACACCAAGTCCCTCCAAACTCGGAACTCCGACATACTCGCACGTTTGTACATATTTTTAGCGCGCTTCTTGTTATTTATGATTTAGACGATGCGCTAAGCGGTATGATACCTTTTTGCAGCGGCTTTCATGATGGGACAGAGAGAAGGCTTTATGATTGGGTTATTGTTGTAACTTTGTTTATATCCATGGGAGGAGGGATTGGTAAATAAGAATTTAATTATTATATTGTTACTTTGAGGAAGAATTTTTTGGGGACAGTGATGATTTGTCTCTTTGATTTATTAGTGGTGGAGGATTTTCTAGGTGCGGATGACGGGTGAATGAATGAATGATATTCTACTATAGGGGGTGGTGGAGGGGGAAATTGGAGTATCTAGGTGAAGAGAGTTTTGGGGGGTAGGCTGGGGAAGTATACATTTATATCGAATCTTGTACGGATTTCTCTCCATGTTATGTTTGTCCGGCACCATCAAATGAAATAAAAGGTGCAAATCAGAGTTCATCTAGTGCTGTAAATTAGGATGTAGAAATCTAGGATAGCTTCCTTTCTCACAAGGGCCAGAGCGGAATCTGAACTCCGGAGTAGACTTTTCATAGTTTTGAGAGGAGTGTTGGTATTTGTGTAGATTGTAGATTATAGATTATAGATTGTAGATTATTGTACCGTTGCTATTCTTCTTCCCGTTGTTTTGGAGGATCGTGGGGTTTTTATCATCAATCTGGCGGCGTTATTGTTACTTATTCTTTACTGCAGGATGCACTTATCTTGTACTCTTATTCTGTTTTATCTCGATCCAACTCGTTCGATTCGAACCTATCACGCCTGAGTAAGAAAAGGAAGGATACTCGCGTGCATGTTCCAAAGTCGCTAGTTCTTAATACTCGAGTGTAATGGTGGTATGTTGTTGAGTAAGAAGATGGAATTGTAGAGAGGAGGTGGGGAGGATGTAAATCCATCATTTCGCGCAATGATCTCGGTAAATGCGAATGTTAATACCTCTCAGCTTGTCACGGGGAGGGAGGGGGGAACTTTCAGGCTGGAGAGGATAGTTTGATACATTGTCTACCTAGATAGCTGAGTAGAAAATTAGAGAGATGAAGTTCGTAAAGGTAACATCTAGAGTATCGGGCGTTGAGTTTCAAATGTCTTTCATTTGATTCGCATTTGAATAATGTATTATGATTGATCTCGTTAATTGCTACTGAATCTACTACCATTGAAGTTCCAACTAAAAAGCTCTTATTCTAACGACATGTCTTCCGGAGTATTTCACGAAGCATCATCTACGAAAGTAGCAGGTAAACTCCCGAGTCTGTTTGCTCTCGAATTGTGAAATTGCAATGTTAGCTTTCAGTTCCTTCATACTGGGATTTTGTTTTGCTTATTGATATTATATATCAAAAATATAAAACCTGATGTGATATACGTATAGTTCGGTTGGTGAAGACGAGACAGATTCTTGTGATGAAGTTCATTTATAGCAACCCCAGAGTTCAAAACACGGCATCGGCTGCGATATGAATAACTACATCAGCTTGAACAATTCTCTGTATGATATGAAGGTTTCTTGTATATCTAAGCAAGAGTGTAAATGTGACTTATCCCGTGATAGATATACGAAAGGATGAATACAAGACAGAGTATAAAAGCGTGACCGCTAGTAACAGCGCTTTGTGGAAACTTTCACAGGCTTCAGTAAAGATCGTCCCTTTTAGCTACATAAAATAATCATGGTAAGAACACGGGTAGGCGAAGTGAAGAACCACCAAGAAGTCTCGAAAATGTCAAAGATGATCTCTAAGCTAGAGAAACGTCTATCGACATTTAGTAGGATGATATGGCTTGAGTTTGCCAGTAGGTTGATATTTGAGGAGAACTAAGGAGAATTTATAGTGAGAATGACGGTGTGAATGTCAACAATGATGAGTGATGACAATGAAGTTAGGATTTCTAGGTAACAGTAGTGCGAAAGTGACGGCAGTGAGGTTTGCTGGTCCCTTCAAATAGGTGCATGTAGTCACATCAAAGACACAAGGAGATCTTTGGAAACACCATGTTCAAGGCTAGAGCTTATCACAGTGTCGAGCCTTGGTTATGATGGGGAATTGTTGATATTATTTCTTATAGTGACTTTGAACCAAGACACCAGTTAAACGGTTACTTAGACTACGACGAAAAAGGTATGTTCTCTCGCGTAATGTTGTAATTCTGAAGGAGTGATATGGGGAGTTTATATAGAATGAGATATACAATAGCTCTACACCAGATCATATATATGACCTTACTTTGTAATTGACCAGAGTAAAAAGGCTGCTCTCCCACATGCAGTCATCCGGCACAGGTCCTTGCATACCACTGAAGTGTTTATGGGAAAGATACACTTTGATTGTGTCAGGCATCATGTTGTAGGGCACTCGATGACGGTCTTCCCAGCGTTTACCGCCGTTTGCCTTATCCTATGCATACTTTTCCATGGAATCATGCAGCAGAGGACTATATACGAAATTGTATCTTCAAAGGTTCTGAGCAGAAGAGTGAGACCCCACTGCATTTTGCGCCATCACATTCAAGATAACATGGGCATGTTCGATCCTTCTAGGGAATGAAACCTCGTCGGAATCACTTGGCTTCCAGGCCTCAATCCATGCGGCCAAGTTCTCGAAGTCCCAGTTAAATGTTGGAAATGGCACTTTGGGGTTCGGTTAGTGCAAAGGTATACTGTCTTGTGGTTTGGTAGATGTATTGACAGCACTGTATCTAATGAGCGATTCCGACGATATTGGTAAAGGGCTAACAATTCTCGGCTTTCTGGGCCATAGAGCTAACCCCACTGCGATGACCACCCCATTCGAATCGATATATCGACTTCTCGCATGCTCTAGAACTCATATACGTGGCAACAGATTTGACAAGTCGAGTGAAATAGTTGCAAGATGGTGCTGCAGTTTCGCTTTTACATGCCCACACAAACAGATGCCGTTAACCGTGTACACACTACGCCACACATAAAGACTGACCACTCAAGAGCCACAACTCTAACCGGGGCAGCGGGGATCCATCATACTTGTACGATAAGGCTGAGCAAGAAGTTACGCAACGAGTGAACTTTTCAACGTCATTGTGAAAGAAACCTCCCTTGCCTTGTTACGCCAAAAAGACGTCCAAGATGCACATACATACGAAGTAAACGAGACACATTTGATGTTGGCACATCTTGGTTAAAATGCTGCTACGAACACTTAGGGATGGCCTGAGATTCCGGATGCAGATATGAAGAAAGTACAAGGTTGGAACTGCCATTAAATCAAGGTACGGAGGGAAACCAACTCCCGAGGTTCTGCGTATGGAATACGAGTATTATTTGAGACATTCCAGAATTTCCATTGTCTTGCGTATTCTTATCCTTGACTTCATTTTAACTCATTCTCATTCATTCATCCATTCATTCATTCATTCATTGATACTTTTTACTTCTTACTTTTGAATAATATTATATCCTCAATTAACAAAACTCAGTCTTCAGATTTCTCGAATTGATGAAGACAATTGTCCATCTACACTCAACCTCTCTTGTTAAATCCTGCTTCGCCAAGATTTCCCGTCATGAAAATGACCCCTCCATTGGCTACGGCTTCATACCCTGATTATGATGTATCTTTAAATCAAAATGCATCAAGGCGGAGTCTGGGTTCCGTCCGAGACGATATACCGACTGCGAATGTGAACGTGAATGCGCATGGTGGGAATTGCAAGCCGTACGAAGAAGTGAACGGCATCAATGGAATAAATGGAAATACGAGTCATGAGAAATGCGATTCGAAAATAAAATTTGAGGATACACCAAATAGCCAATTTACTTTCCCTTCAAGATCTGCGACGACAGCGACGACAACGACGACGTCGGCGAGTACAAATCCAACAACTATAAATACGAATCACAGCCGATCGAATCCTCAACTATCTCACGATCGATCAAATTCCCAACATTCACATCATCCATCCCGTCTTAGTATTTCCAGCAAAGCATCTTCGAAATCCCATCAAGAATATATTAATTCTCTCGCCATGCCACCACCCGAAGTCATTCAAGAAATTAACCATGTCCAAGAAGAAAGAGAGGCCGAAGGTATTGCGAGACGATTGGGCCAAAATCCAAATCTGAGAGAAGATGAAAGGAGGAAAGCCGCAGAACTTATACAGAGAAATTACAGAGGACATAGGGAAAGGAGAATTCTGGAAGGAAAAAGATTGGATGTTGGAACTCGATGGGTGGAAGCTGTTAAGGAGGCTAGATATAGAAATTTGACGACACCGAGAGCGAGAAATAGTGGGGAGAGGGAACGAGGTAGGAGGAGCTTTGATGTTGAGGGAGAACCATCAATACACACAGAAGGCACAGAAGGAATAGGGAATTCAATGGCAACCACACAAAATCGAACCTCTCACGCCCGAAAAAACTGGAAGAAAATTGGCATGATAGCTCGAAGAGCAGGTGGAGATGAGGAATCAGATGAAGAAAGTGATGAAGATTCTGGAGATCTGAATGAAGAAGAACGTGCCGCAAAACGAAAACGTCGAATGGAAGAAAAGGCTGCAAGACAAAAAGCTGCGAAAATAATGGATTTGCAATATTTTCTTGAGATGGTCGATCTTAAACATAGGTATGGTTCGAATCTTCGTACGTATCATGGGGAATGGAAAAAGGCAAATACGAATGAGAATTTCTTTTATTGGTTAGATTATGGAGAGGGAAGATATATTGATTGTCAAGGCTGTCCGAGAGAAAGGCTGGATAGGGAACAAGTGAGATATTTGAGTAAGGAGGAGAGATTGGATTACTTGGTCAAGATTGATGGAGATGGAAGATTACGTTGGGCCAAGAACGGCGAAAGGATTGATACGACAACGGAGTGGAGGGACAGTATCAAAGGAATCGTGAGAAGTGATGACGGCACGCCTGTTTTTACGCCATTGAGTGGCGAAGCAGATAATGAAGGGGAATCCGATAGTGACAGTTCCAGCGATGACTCTCCTCTCCATCATCACTCACATCCACATATCCGCGCACAATCTCAAACTCAAGCACAGAAACTCGAAGCCGAACAAGAAGAATCCCGCGCTTCTAAATACGCATCTCCCGAGTATGATAACGCACAGGGCATGAAAAAGGTTTCCCATATTTCCGCATCTACCATCTTCAATAAACTCCTTCGTGGTTCGGTTAAGAAGAATACCTGGATTTTTGTAGCTGATACTTCGTTTCGTCTTTATGTTGGAATCAAACAATCTGGTGCATTTCAACATTCTTCTTTTCTTCACGGAAGTAGAATTAGTGCAGCTGGGTCGATCAAGATCAAAGACGGAAGATTAACAAAACTTAGTCCATTAAGTGGACACTATAGACCTCCTGTCTCCAATTTTCGCGCCTTCGTTAAGAATCTTAAAGGTGAAGGTTGTGATATGGGAAGAGTCAGCATTTCGAGATCGTATGCGGTATTGGTGGGATTAGAAGCATATGTGAAGACGAGGAAGAGAGCAAAGAAAGTGGTGGGGAAAGTGGTGAGAAGGAGAGATAAAATGTTGGATAAGGAGGAGGTAAGAAGGAGAGAAGAGGATGCAATGGATAAGAGTGAGAGTGCCGAAAAGGAGAGGAGGGTTTTGGAGGAAGAGGAGAGGAGGAAAAGGGAGGAAAGAAGGTTATTGGATAGGGTTGTGGGGGGTAGATTGAGAGGATTGAGTTTGGGCAGTAGAGATGGAGGGAACGTCACAAGCTCTGCTGGGATGGAGGCACAGAGGACGCATACAAGGAATGCTTCGATTGGAGTAGTCGAAAATAACAAAATTCCTACTGTGGATAAAGGCAAGGGAAAGGAAACAGAAAGGGAAAAAGAAGCAGAAGTAGATGTTCCAGGACAAGGCCCCGAAAATGCTATTCCACCGCAGGGAATAAGGGAAGAATGATGGGATGGGATGAATACATGAATCTGCGCATAAATTCAACGATAAGCTTTGGAGAAAGATTTCTGGTATGGATCTGGCTTTGATTGGAGATGGGTAAATAGAGGGGATTTTGGATTAGTTTAGCTTGTGGGTTAACTTTTCTGGATTGGACGTGGATGTAGGTGGATGCTTGGATGAGATGATTGGATAGCGTTGAGTGTCAAATTTTAGCGAAAGCTTAGGAGGATGAAGATCGAGTGTACCTAGTATGAGGTATATAATGTGCAATATGATACCCTTTATAGAATTCAAAGATATTAAAAGTCATTTCTCGTCTGAGATTCAATGGACTTGGGGGGTCGAGGTTGAGTTAAGCGATGTAAATGACTGCCTTGGGGCTTGTAGGGGGATACCGAGGAGAAATACTTATAATATTTGAGAGTTTGTGGGTTTGAGGGAGTGAATTTGGAGGAAGTGATGATGATAACAACGATGATCAATGAAAATGAAGAGGAAGAATGAATTACAGAGAAACAAACCCCAAGGGTAGTGATGATAACACATATTTATAGACCAACGTAAAAAAGCATCTATATCCATTGAAACTACGTGTATGTCACCTCACATAATAATGCTGTATCGCAGGCGGAAGAAAAATAAACATGTGATATCTTTCAATGAAACTGGGTAGTGCAAACTGTACAAGGAAGGAGAAAATGGATTAGATCATTTGTATGATAATGTTTAGTAATAAAGGTACTCGAGAGAAGGGATATTCAATGTCTGGGCTACTTACTGAGGTAGTATATATCTCTTTGGCTCCAGGATTGCAGGTAAGAGTAATTATGGAGAATATAGTTTACATATCGATATTAAAATATTAAAGCTCTACTGGAGTTACTAAATTGCACATGTTGTTAGAATCGCTCGAATATATCTTTTGCATCTACCTGTAAACCGAGAATATCATTCGAATTGCGGAAATACCTTTTCAAAAGAAATCATTGCATATAAAGTCCTGGAAAGAACTATTTTGTCAATTTTTCATAAGTTGATTGTTCGTTTGGAGTGAGTTTTCGATGCGTCACGCATATACGCACGATACTCTGACGACTAGCATACTTGAGAGACCGATATGAATGAGTGATATGTAGGCTTGAATAGAGCAACTTTCAGAGATGAATCTGAGCCTTGAGCTTGTGATGGATTCATATTTTTTATTGAATATACAGAATTTCAATCCCTCTTTGACATCTCTCCTCTTCATACGACAAATGGGAACCGTCCCCACGAAATAGTCAGGACTAGATCATTGGGGTTTCAATACCGACATTGAGATTTACAATCCAATCGAAGACTGCATGAATCAGGATACGAATTCGAGGATTCTTATTTGGTCGTCTATCATGCATTGTCATCGCGCCGTACCTTGTTATGGTCACGCTGTCATGTCGCTTCGGAATTCGTCGTTGAATTCGCACTTGTTGTGGACGGAGATATCTCTCCTGGATATATAGGAACCTTTAGAATTGTATCATCAAAAGCTGGTTTAAGCAAACACGCATGTCTAGCTGTAATTCTGTCTCAAGTCAATTAAACTGTGCATAATATGAGTGTTTGACGGCGAAGAAAGGACGTTCACACCCACGAACATCTGTAGGAAGCTCTTCGTAAACGGGAAAGCCATTTAAAGAATCATTTTATTTATAAAGGTCCAGTGTCAAGTTGTTTCATTTTCCGTTATCTTTAACTACGCCATTTCCTGGAGTCTACAGCGCATACACACGTCGGAAACTCGCGTGCAGTAACCACCCGACTATTGATATCTAATTGAAGATGCCGGGTTATGTATTATACCTTTATTCCAAAGCTTTGAGATAGATGGCTTTTGGATAGGAGAATGAGTTGGTTGTGAAGCCATAAACATGAGAGTGAGGCTCAATCCTCAAGTGGTACTACAAAGAGGTTTCTATCATGCATGAAAACAGGCGTCAAAAACTTCAGATAGGAAACGGGCCAATCCTCGTAGGTGAGAGCTAGGATGCTGTAATTCTGTGCATGAGTTTTTGATATGAATTACTTGTAATGATTTTGACAGGCAAAGGGGAAAACATGTTGTGATTGTGTCCATAAGGAAGTTGACGATAAAGTGTTCTTCTGACAGTGGAAAGAGAGCAATGATAGTGTACATGTGATGAATTGTGACTCGATGAGGGAATTAGGGGGAAGGAGATGTGTGACTGTCGGCGAGAAACAGAGCACGATGTGAGTGGAAATTAATTTCACATAAGTAATCCCAATGCGATACCAGGATGAATGTAGGCGTGCCTATCTCGCCTGTTCGTGTGTTAAATAGCAACGCATGATGGAACTCAACCCATTTGTAGATCAATGGATTTATATACATTGATCCGGCGCGGTGTGATAGAATTTCTAGACGCAAATCAAAAGAACAATATTCCTACAGTGTAGACAATCAAAGACATGTTCCTAGACTTCTTTAATCCCAAATCTACTCCAAGACTCTAGAAGTTCCCACTACATATGTCCATGTCGTCTATCCTCTACCACAGAAAATTCTCAATCTCAAGTATATTAGCCCACGCGTCTTCAAAAATTTAAACACAACTTCGGAAAATGTGCGAGGACATCACAGACAGGAAAACCAAGCATCAGGTGACCCGAATAGAAGTGCTCAAGCTCTCTGGATGCAAACTCCACCGATAAGGATGATATATTTCAGTAGCTTTGTGATCTTCTCGTCGATAACATGATATGTTATTGCCATTAAGATATATCAGTGAACACACACTGCCGATTGACTCACATGCGTCTTGCTATTGAAGTCAATCACTCGCTTACTGTTATTTGGCAGGCAAGAGAATTTCCATTCAGATTGATTGCACTTTGTGGATTCAGCTATCAGCAATGGCTCCATGACACATAATGATTTCCTTCAATCCAGTTGGTTCTGTATATGGGGATTCTGGAAGGGGAGAGTGGTAGGTTTATATAGTTTGAGATGTGCCAACGATACGCGCGTCCAGTTTGGAAGACAGGTTGGAAAAAAAAACTTAGCTGGAGTGGGTTGGAATGGATAGATTCCAATACTAGATTGCACACATCTTATCTCATGTGATATCCGCGGCTCTAATATATTGTGCATACTCTTAAGGAGTTGTATGACATCGTATATTCGGGGATGATATATAAAAGATTCTATTCCTCTTCTTTTTATCTCTCCATCTGCATTTCAGCAGAAATGGTGAAGTGTATTCACGAGGTTCTGGTTCCTATCAGTTCTCCTAGAATCCGTCCGTTTCTATACTCTCTCCAACAAAAAAAGGTTTACATCCAAAACATAACGGATGAGGCTCCTGTTATCATTTTTAAACTTCAGAACCGTCATCATAGATCAATCACTGTCAATTTCTCGGCAGCATCTCAACGCTATTGTCAATTTCCATTTTATATTATAGCAACCCAAGGAAAGTCTAGTCGTCGACGAGAACATTGTCATATAAACACTACATCTTACAAACGCCCGGAACACGAATAAATGCCCTGTGGCTTACGACGCACCAATCTATCGGGCGTTTGCTAATACTTAAAAGACATTCAAGTCCTGTTTTATATGAAAGGATTGATCTATCCCCACACTCATGACACCTCCATTGAATCTAAGCACGAAAACTAGGGAATGAAACACGCATAGCCACACCCACTGTATTTTTTGGACAGAAGTCTAATGAAGCGAAGCGGAACGACATTTGAAAAAGACTGAGTTCTAACCACAAAGCACGCTCAAGTTCCCTCGATGACTATATAAAAACCACCTTGTCGTGCAAACATGGAGAACTCATGCAGAAGACAACACCTCTTTCCGCGGTTTGTTGATGGGTTCTTACCAGGAGCGCTAAAGCGGATGCTATATGCTGAGATTTTGTATTGCATTTTTGTAAGGATAAGATAGAGGCTCACGCAAGTGTGAGCGTCACAGTTGTCACAGCTGCTCGCGGCGAATGTTGAGAAAGCGTTGTCATCAATTCAATGGAATAAGCAACAACAGAGCAGAATCATCAACCGAAAAGGGACTTAATGAGGCTTGCAAATCACCCTCCTGCTTAGAAGAACGATTGCTCAAAGCATGTAAGCCCCGCGTGACGTTATATGTGTATTGCTATACATAAGACCTCTACATTACAAACTTCCTTTAATCCATACTTATGGTTATTGAGTTCAGATTGCCACCAGGACTCTTTCCCAAGAACCTTCTATATATATTTAGGAAGATGATGCAATGAACGTCCTCATCTCGTACTGATAGCCCCCCCCCCCAAAATTTATCAACGCAATCGAGTCCATGAACATCTCTGCACTTAATTATAGAGAAAGGTGATCAAAGATTGAATTCCCCACATTGCATATAGAAATGAATGGTTATGATAATGAAAGATGGCAAGAATTATAAAAAATGTCACTCATAAAATCTGGACAGTGTCATTTATACTAAGCCACCACTTAGTTGAAAGTATCTGATCAAATGCATCTTCAAAAGCACATGAACAAGACAAAAACCACGATACACTAGTCATGTGTGTGCTTTTTGAGAGGATAATATGGAATGATAAAATTTCATTGCTATAAATAAGTGACGCGACGTGTCTATACACCGGCCACTATACAGCCAGCCCAGACAAACAATTACAAGTCTTTCAATCTCCCTCTTCATATGAAACGCCAACCCTGATAAAATGAAAGCCCTTCGAACTTCTCAATCTTCGATCCTAAGCATACATATCTTCTAGATTTCATACAAATATTTATCTTGTCTTGCCGGAAGAAACACCAGCACCAATAACACCGGGCAATTTTTCATCACCAATGCTATATAGCATACCAATTCCCCAGGAAACAAGTCCAACGAGAACGAGACTGGAAATGAAAATTAACCAGAATGGTCCACTGATATCTCGTTTTTGACAAGCGGATCCTCCACGTCCTGAATCACGGCCACATCTACAGGCGAAACAATCACCAGATTGGGACGCGTATTTCTTGTAGCAAGCACCCATTGATGAGCAGTTATTGGTAGAGGAGATACAAGAGTCCAAGGAAGCGTGGCAAACGGGAAGAGTTGTCTTGATAATGGTATTGTTGTTGCGGGAAGAATTGGAACTCGGGGCTTCTTGTACTTGATGGTCGACGAACTCAGCCATTGGCTCTTCGAATTGCTGTCTACTAGAGAGCTTCTTCTGTGAGGGTCTAGTATAAGAACCGTAAGAGCCGCCACCTCTGCGGGATTCGGGCATGAGAACAATGATAACGTTCATTTCTGCTTTTGAGGCGAATTTGGTCAATCGCTCGTAAGATGTGTTGATAAACTCCTTGTGCTGTCGCAAACATTAGTCGTTAAGATCACGAATAGAACAATTCCCATACCTCGGATTTTCTGTTCAAGTCAAGGTGTATAATCTTTGATTTTCCATTCCAACATTGATCTGCGAATGGATTGATAGCATCGTCGAGGGTACAATCCTTCGCCTTTCCAACTTGCAATTCCAAATCATCTGCCAGCTTTTCTGTCGTCCTAGCTGTAGGTGGATTTGAGATTGTGAACGCTGGTTTGATAGAAGATAACGAGTTTAGTAGTGATCCAGCCGTCTCTTCGGATACACCCTCAACGATAATAACCAACTCAGCCGCCCTGTCTTTTGGCGCATCGCTGAATAATGATTTCAGTTGACCTCCAAACTTATTGATGTATTTAATGGCTTCACTGCCAACCGATCCGACATCATGAAATTGTGATACGCCCAATCGTTGTGCGAGGACGAGTCGTGCTTCATTTGGAGAAAGAGCTGGAGGTGATATGAGGTTGTTTGGCTTTTGTTGGCCTTCGAGGATATAGGCAAGGGCAGAATCTGATGCAGCACAAACTGTACTGGCCAGTAATGGCAAAAGGAAGCTGGAGGAGAGCTTCATATTTGTTGATGAGTTTTGTTGATTTGATTTGAGAGGCTCATGCTAAAGTGATCTTCTGGGAAACGTTGACGCTGATAACCTCAAGGTGTTTGTACCAAGCTAAGCACAAGTTAGACGCTAACCACTTTCGAATTAGGCTGATATCATAGAATATGCATTCATGATGTCCAAAAAAAGTTCCAGATCACAAATTGAAGATGGTTTGAAGACTCTTAGGTATATTTTGGGAACTCTTGAAATAGAAAGTATTATATTTAATTGTAATTCTATTGAATATTTACCCATTGAAGCTATTTCTTGTTCGATATTACCGTATTATTGACCCAAATTTGAGAATTATGTCATCAAAGGCCTTCCTTGTGTGTAGGTATTTATTTGCTTTATTCGGAGATAAATGGATACAATGCCGACTAAGTATTTTTAGAATATCTACCTCATCCATCTTGCGCTCTTGTGCTCTGCTACCAAATATCTTCAACTTTCACACGTACCGCAACGACTATTATTTGATTATCAACGGTTTCCTCCCATAAACTCTACTGGATCTCGCATCGCCATTGCGTTCGTGGTCCCCGAGAATCTATTCATTTCGCCACAGATTTTCGCCATCAAGGGCTCGCCAACTCGAAGGCGGGCCTTGACTTCTACCCTTACGATGTTGCGATTAATCAAACCCCGGTTGACGAGTGCGTGGGCAACGAATGTACGGGCAAGATCAGGACCTAGCCATTTTGCTGCGAATCCATTATTTATGCGCATCAATGCTCCGAGATACGCAGGAACGGCATCGAACCCACAGGTGGTTCGCTTCAGGAAACCACCCATTAGAATGAGGTATACATGCCCGGAGTCCGTCTGCAGGAAGGATATGTGCTGATGCTATGTAGAAACTTCGCCATTAGCTTTATAGTGGTATATGTCTGCTTTGAAGTTTACACCAGACTAGTTCTCGGTCCCTTAGACAAGGCTGCTGAGGAGGCATCGAAACACATACCGGACGAAGAATGGCAAGAGGCCGAACCACCATTATTCATACCATTCCCTGGTACCACGAAACAGCTGCCCACTGTTCCTTACAAAGGAACTGATCCAGAGTTTCAAGAGTTCATCAAGATTAGCCAGGATACAAAGCTTATGAATCAGCTTAGGGGTTCGTCTACTGCCCAACTCATTCAAATTACTGGTTATGGTTACTGACATTCTCTAGTTGACTTGACGGAAATAATGCGGGATTTTGCTTGTAAAAGTCCGATCGTTGTACAAATTGCTGGAAAGAATCTAAAAAGCAGAAGGATTTGGCTCGATATCGACTTTCCTTCAATTCCTCCACCGTCATTCGAAAGATCAGGGTAGGTCGCTCGCCGCTAAATTACATGGATTGAGACTAATGTATATCAGGATCGAAATTTCTGATGATGCAATATCTTGGGTCACACAGCCTGTCGATGCCCGAATAGTATACAAGATCCGAAATGTTTTGTGGCCAACTGCTCTTTTTCAATCCTCTTGGAGTTTCATAAAGGTCCTGGCTGCAGAAGAAATAAGAAGCATAGCAGGGATATTTGGCGTGGAAGTTCAAACGAGTCCTACTCAACAATCACTGGAACAGATGTTAGCTCGGTCACAAAGAATGATGAAGGAGTTGAAAGGACAGCAAAAGGTACCAGGGGGTATTCAAGGGCCACTGGATGCGAAGGATGAGCCATCACAACAGCATCTGGATGACAAGAGTAAAGAAATTAGGGACATCACAGGACCCGGAAAATCAACCGTGATAGAGGAGATTTTCCCTGCACTTGTAAACAGTATCAGAGACATTCACGCAGGGTTTGCAAAACCCATCATGGCAGCCAAGTTAAAATACGTCGAGGCCAACAGGAAGTTGCGGCCAACTCAAAACCTTCATCCAAGGGGTTCTATTACAGTATCTGGATTTGTCGAACTGGAATCTGATAGGGCTTTCCTGGTCTTTGATGTCATCGCAGCTTGGGATCCTAAAAAGAAGGAATTTGACGCTGGAAGTATGCAACTCAAATTGAGAAGAATGCAAAGGAAAAAGCAAAGACCTATTGGATTACCACGCAGCCCAGTCAGCTGATGGTACTGTACTTAGTGGATATCGAGTTTTGTTTTGAGGCGTTCATGGTGGGTATCAAGATACACATGGACGTTATGATAAGGCGTTTAGGTGAGTGGAACAATAGAATCCCATGCTCTACTAATGGAGTTGGATTTTCATAAGCGCATTACCTTGGACTACTCTAGAAAGGCAAGGCTAGGGGGTAAGGAAGCGACGGTTTGGGAGTGGATGTAAGTATCTGATGTACTACCCATTTGATCAATACGCAAAATAGCGAATCGAAGTAAATTTGATGAGCCCTTTGTAACGATTCTTCTCCAAAACTGCACTTGTACGTGCAAATTCATTCAGTTTGTGTATTGCAATGTTATGACATCATTGTCGTGTAGAATTCTAGAGTCAATGCGTTTTCTTTCGTTTCCACAATTTGCCCCCTTCTTCTCCCCCCTTTCAGGATTTCGAGTGGGAATACCATATTTATAAACTGATCCTTTTCTGTCTTTTGCTACCTTGAAAATGTCTATAAAAGGTTTATTGACATGCTATCGTGATTGGCGTATATTTACATACATTGAAAGCCATAATTGTGCATCACAATTTTGCTCGATTGATCCTACAAAGTCATCATATTCAGGACTTCATTTTCCACTTTATCTCTTTCGTGCATATTGTTATCTTTGTGAAGTCTCTTTGAAGTCCTTGCAGAGTTCTTCCCTATCTATCCTCTTTTTCTTGCCACAACCATGTATCTTTCGAGGAATCTGGGTGATAAAATCAGCTGCAGCTATTGTACGATTCTTCTTTTGTTTTGTTTTTCATCGTTCACAGTATTAGCCGGACCCTTCTTCCATAGAAGCTATTCTCAATTCTATGATTTCAATTTCTGATGGAAGACACTGCACTTTAGCAGCAAGCTTCCTTTTGCCGCGAAAGACAGAGTCTAGGGTGTATAGATTGAAAGTCGTGGCTATGACCTAATTAGTGCTTACCACTGCTTTCTGGCATGCTTTCGGGATGCCTCTCTGCATTCCAGATTGAGACTGGTACCTTGTAACCGTACGTTTTTATCGTTCAGTACAATATGCTTTTGAAAGGCTGAAAAAATAGACAAGGGATTTGGATGAGGGGGAAGGGCCCTTAGTATTGAGCATTGTCGCGCCTGTAATTATATGTAAAAAGCATCGATGAAGTCCTAACCAGATTAGAGGAGGCAAAAATATATGAGGAATGAAGAGTGGTCGAACTTTGAAAAGCAGTACATCATCTCATGTTTGAGTAAACATAGCACCGGATCGAAGTTTAAGATTTCGGATTCAACCACGATTATCCATCAGATGAAAAGATGGAGTAGCACTTCGAGATATGAAAAAAATGACATACCGAATTTTTTTGATTGATTTTGATGGAATATGAGACGTGGCATTTAATTTGTTAATTTGTATTAGTGAGTATGAAAGAGTCAAAAATAATGTCACTCTGGCCTGAAAGTCTTGTTCAGGAGATATTCGACGCCTTCAAGAATGGAAGGTGCGAATTGATTTTCCACACAGATGATAGAACAAGGACATGACAGATTGGCATCAAGAGGAGAATATACAATATGAAATTGTGCAAAAGACGGGGGTACCAACTTACTATTCCAGCAAACGTAATTCACGAGTGCGAAAAAAGAGAAAAAGAAAGACTTACGCTCCAAACCCTGGACATAATTTGTGGCAAAAAAAGATCACTTGACCAAAAAATTATAGCAAAAGTGTGTAGCAAAAGGGTATAGCAAAGAAAAAAGAACACTCAAAGTATCCATCGACTTGGTAGATTCCGAAGAAACACTCAAAGTAGCGATTGACTTGGTAGGACTTTTCGACGTATCGCGCAAGAGATCACTCAAAGTAACGATGGACTTGGTGGTTTCCGGAGAAAGACTCAAAGTAGCAATCGACTTGGTATATCTGATGTGTGATGAAGAGGAAAGAAGAAGAAGAAGGAAATTGAATATGGGTGTGGGGGATGGAGTTTATATAGGCATTTCGGAAAGAGTGATCAGCGTGGTTTATTTTAGTATGGAACTATTGGATGGTCATGAGGTACTCAGCACTACTGGGGAGGTATATCGATGTTAGACTTTTGTTAGCGGTGGTCTGCGATGTTAGAAAATGATGGTTATGCCACTAACGAAGGTTTGGCGCAGTAGAATAGTTGGAAACTGTCATCCATTTTGATTGACCTTACTATATCATCATCAACGAAACATAGAGAAGTAAGCATTTCCCTCAGAATCTTTCAGCGTAGCAAAATCGCGGGAACTCATCCAAAGCCTATCTATTTATGCTATTGGGAACATGGAGGTGTATAGAAGATGATCTGTTCGAGTGGTCTAATGTAGTCGGAGGTTTTAAGGTAGTTGATCAGTACAATATAGCGCGGAGAGAGCTAGAGGGCAATAATCGATGAATGGGGAATGGTCACGAAGAAGATGTATGAACTACACCATCAAAACTTGAGCTTGAAGTGCTTGCTAGGGTGTACCTTACAAGTTGATAAGATCAGATGAGCAACAAACTTATTTCACATAGCTCTGAATATTTTAATTGGAAGATCCAGTTATCAAGTAGTTATAGATTGGCACCTAGCTCCGGCATCTAGAATATACTGACATGTACTACTTGAAAGGTCAGCCAACTTGCCAAGAAGTCTTTTGTAATTCGACGAGATTTGATGAACAACGTATGTTTCCCGTCACAAATGTCAGAGCTAGATTTTTCATAAGCTAAACAGAGTGGGACATGATCGCACTTGCTTCCAATGGCCTAGTGATTTTATCCTCATTGTGACTTTAGATTAAGCCAACATAATTCTCGTGATTTTAGGTACGGAATCACATTGGCCTACTGAAGATCTTGATCTGAACTCCCAACTGGATGTCTCAAGCGGGGCCTTGACAGTGTGATTCCGATAATTAGAAAGAGACATCACTCTAGCAAAGAGGTACCGTACGCTGCCAGCCTTCTTATCGATATTAGGTCATCATTCGGCAACTGCCTATTCCCGAACTATCGGAAGGAACGAGTCGGTCCCATGAAAGTTATATTATTGAGGTTCTGTGGAGTGATTGAAAGTGCAAATTGAGGAATACGGTAAAAGATAGTGGTTCCTATCACGCTTGATAGATCAGTGACACAACTGGAAAGGGTCATTTGAACGCAAAGTATTGCTCTCATACGGCTTGTGGAGTCGCAGTGTGGCAACCAAGAGGTAGATATATATAAACAGCATGAATGTTTATACTGAACAGTTTATCTGATATTGATGATAACTTCAGGTCAAACAAATGCACCACGTACAACCTAGTACGGGATAATTTTGAACTTTCAATACAAAAAGGCACTCACTAATATTAAGAAACATCATTGATTATTAATGAAAATGTTATTTACATCATTAAGCTTGATATTAGTAGATATGTGAAGGTCCAAAGTATATATGGCGGGTGTACAAATGTTGTTGAGCAACTGACTTATATTCTTGGCTCTAAAGAATTCCCCTAGGTCTTGTGATGTTTTTTTACCCCTGATTGAGGAAATGCTAGATATGCAACAAAATCTAGGTTTCTCTGCCACGGAATAATCATGTTCTCGAACGATATTCGATGATACATACTACATGTCCAGTTTAAGCACAGTGTTTTATAAGCGAGTCACATGACCTTTCTGTTCCCAACTTTCATCTTCTCTTTTCTGCAGTGTGCTCCAGGTAGATCAATACCACTGAAGCATGCAAACCAACTCGAACATAGCAGGCTTCACATTGAGAAACCCCAAATATCTATACGGGAGATCACGTCATCCATCATGAACGTGGCGATTTCACGACCCCTCAGGCGCAATCGGACGTATGCTCTGCTCTGCTGTCCCTCAGTTGAGCGGACAATACTCTTTCTCTCAGCCCAAAGAGTTGATATAGTATTCCATCAGCCAATTTTAGGTTCGAAGTCTAAATATACGTGAAATTGAACAACGGAATGCCTTTGTCAATGATCATTATGCCACCTTCAGCTTTCTCCTGTTGTCAAACCTGATGGGAATTTTGCAGCACTATAATGAAGTCTAACATTCTAGCTTCGGTTATTACCTGGAATGCCTCCAATCACTTCAATGCTTATCAAAATCTATAGACTAAGAACCTCTACGAATAATTAGATAAAACGGTAGGCCGGGTTCATGGTAGTAGCATAATCCCGTCACTTTCCCTCCCACAAGCTCAGGGGCAGACGTTGCAATACTCGGTCGCTACTTGGCGTTTTCCATTCAATTATTGCCTTCTTGAACGATTAGCCTAGATACCTCGCTCACCCTTGGTTTCAGAGGCAACTTTGAACGATGAACCCAACGGTAGGTCGCTCTGTTCTGCAATGTGCCGTTCTTTCGTTCGATACAGCTGGATGGAATGGTTCCATTTCTGGATCTTTGATCTTCACAGGCTTTTTCTTGTGTTGTGTCTAATGACTTGAGACATCAATGACAGCACAATGTGGAATTATCCCACTCGAATTAGACCGGAGCTAAGACCTAGAACTCGATCACTATCCAAACCTTTCGCTTTGTTTGGCATGTTTGCTACAATGAATAAAGCTGAATATACCATGCTTCAAGGACAATATGAAGTGCTGCCATAAATATAGTCCAAACAACAAGCTAGTACTCTCGCTCAGTAAGATAGCCTAGCCGTCTCCTCTCCAGTAAATTTGGAGAGTAGTCTGCGAGACGTCTTTCCCGCGTAGCAATTTGCTTCAACTGTTATTTATACGCTCTTCAGTAATATTGTCTATTCTATTGTTCCATTTCACGAGAGACAATATCATAGACGTCAATGCCCGAAAAAGAAAAGTGAACCTCCATTTCATATATCATTCACTTTCGAGTCTAATCTCATTGTATTCGTGGCCAAGCGAATCATTTCTATTGTACAGTCGCGTCAGTTCTATTCACTTTAGTAGAATCAATTGCTTACTAGTGTAAGTGGCATGGATGAGCTGTACCGCAAAGTTATATCAGCAGGAACTTTGGTCTTTCTCTCAATCCTTTTTTTCATCTTTTCCTCTTCATACGAAAGCAATTCAAAGAGGTTTATCACATCAATTCCTGCCTTTCGTCAGCGATTTACTTGCTACAATACAATCTCTCGAAGCTTTCTGATTCTCATATTTAATAATGAATCCTGATCTCCCACCCAACGCTGCATGGGCAGCTAATGCTTTTGCTCCAAGAAAGAAGGAGCCCACCATTTTCATTACCACCAAGAACGGACATTCGACGTTCGGCACTCCAGCTCCAGCTCTCCCCACTCCCGCAAACACTCCTCCAGCGGTGGCACCACCAAAGCGTAATAATGGCACCCCGTTCTCAATGGCAGGTAGCTTATACAACCAACAAGCAACCTCCTCTCCAGCTCCAGTCCTCCCCACTCCCGCAAACACTCCTCCAGCGATGGCACCACCAAAGCGCAATAATGGCACCCCATTCTCAATGGTAGGTAGCCCATTCAACCAACAGCCAACCCCTTCTCCGGCACCAGCCCCTCACGTTCAAACGCCATACGTTCCATCGTCCTTCCTTCCACCAACAGCGGCGGCTGCTCCAATTCCATACGGAAATCTTCCTCCCTACACCCCTTCTACCACCCCATCTATGCTCGCACCAACTCCCCCGTCTTTCCTTCCCCAGGTCCCTTCGGCACCAGCACCAGCGCCAACTTTCCCGGCTTCCTCTCTGTTTACCTTCTTTCAGCCCCCACAGGTCCCTTCCGCTGTCGCACCCCCAGCTCCAGCTCCGACGTTTGGCTCGGCACCTTTCTCCTTCTCTTTTGCCCCTCCCGTACAGGCAACAGCACCAGCGCCGAATCCTGTCGCTCCAAGCCTCTTCTCTTCTGCATCGTTTGTGCAACCCGCACCGGCACAAACAGTACCTGCACCAATGCCTCTTCCTCCTTTCTTCCTTCCTTCTTATGCGCAGCAACAACCTCCTTCACCACTTTTCTCGCCGGTTTCGGCACCTATCCAGTTCTGTCCTCATCGACCCGCCGCTCCAATTCCCGCCGAGCCTCCTTCCCCTGAATTCTACTTTGATTCGGAGAACCAGAGAATCACCGAGGAAATGGATTGTAAGTTCTTGATATCTCCTTTCATACCACATAATCACATGCAAGTTTCCTAATTCGTGGAGCAGGGTGTACAGATGAATACTCGCAGCATATCAATAGCTTCGAGGAGATGCAATGGGATCGCACTGACGATTACCTAATGGATTGTTATGATATCCTATAAAGCATGTTTCTTCGCCTGTTTCACTCCCATCAAACCTATTTCAGAAACCACCTTCTTCAATACAATCCCTTTCGGAAGGTGCAGTCGATTATCCTATCGAGATTTATCAGTCTCGATTGCGACTCGCCCTTATTGCGGTCAGAGTGTGGCGACCAGAAGCCAACTTTGATAGCTACTGCCCTCGAGTTCTAGTAAACTCGCAATTATTTTGCTGCAAGATGTCTTCTCAACTTCTCTCAACTCCATCTCCAGTCCACTCCTCACAGCCGCCATGATTCGCTACACTTGCTCACTCAACACTCCCGAATCCCATCTCATAATTTACCTAGCTCTGAATTTGCTCCTCACACTTTTGAACAAAAGTATTCTCTTTCAAGCACGTTCTTTCATCTCTCGTCAAAAGAAGAAGTCCCCCTACTAACAAGCCATAGTATCCATACCCATGGCTTCTTACAGCCTGGCACGCACTATGCTCCTCCGTGGGCACAAACGTTTCTCGACGACTCAATTCTCAAAATCTTGAACATCGAAGTCAAAGAAAGAACTATTACATACTCTTATTTTCGATCTTATACACGATCAATATTGCGGTCAGCAATGTCTCACTGTAAGTCTTCAATTGTCCCTTTCTTTCATCATTCTTCCATTCAAATCCCAACTAACCCCTCAATAGTGGAATAATGACTATCCCTGACCACCTAGTAATCCGCTCCACCATTCCCATTTTCGTCCTCATCCTCTCCTTCCTGTTCCGTTTACACACAAGACCCTACTCCCCTCTCACCATCCTCTCTCTGCTCCCCCTCACTCTCGGCGTCCTCCTCGTCTCCCACGACTCCCTCACCCTCACTCTCGACACCACGATACTCTGTCTCCTCGGCGCCCTCCTCTCCGCCTGCAAAACCCTCTCAACCAACTCCCTACAAACCCACCTCTCCATCCCCGCCCTAACAATCATCCGCCACGTCGCCCCCCTCGCCGGCATCCAAGCCACAATCTGGTCCTACATGAACGGCGAAATCGACGAATTTCTCGTAAAACAAATATCCTCCACTTCTTCTCCCCTCTCGACCTCTCATTCTGGTATCCTTCTCATCCTCACAAACGGTCTCGTAGCATTCCTGCTAAACTGGTCGAGTTTCACCACGAATAAAAAAGCAGGCGCCCTTACGATGGCCGTGTTGGGGAATATTAAGCAAGTCATCTCGATTGCGATTTCGGTTGTGATTTTTAGAGATGCGAATGCATCATTCACAGGAGTTGCTCATATATCCGGGATCATTTTGGCGTTGGGAGGTGGATTTCTGTACAGCTTGGTGGAAGTTGGGACGTTTGGAAATTCGAAGAATAACAGGTTTGGACCTTCAAAAGAAAACCTTTCTGAGAACGCAGAGGAAGACATAGGAAGTCAAAAGACAGTATATATGCTACATGAACTGAAACCCCGTCATTTTTGGGAAATGAAGAGATAGCATATCGGGGTTTCACGTCTCACTATTATCTGTTGTGGATTGGTTTTCGCCTTTACTGTTCTGTTATTTTGGGTTTCTTTTTTGTTCGTTTAGTTGTTTTGATTTTTGCTCTTGATTTGAATTGGTTCATTTGGTCCGGTATGGATATGGGTTGGGTTTCGGTTTCGATTTCGGTTTAGGTTCCGTTCAATACTATCTCGCAGTTTTGCAACTTTTATCCTTTCTAACTCGCATGTGTCTTTTTGACTCGCATAGATCCATGTGTATATGCAAATGTTTCTAATCCCGCTTCGAAACCCTTTGCCAGTTCTCCCATATACACGTAATCAAAGATATGACAAGTCTTCATTTCTAAGAGGCCCAAATGCACCGTTGAAATACATACATACAATGCGAACACCAACATATGATAACATAATAATATATCAAGCATACAAGTCATTCCATTTCCTACCACGTGCCACAGCATTTCTCGCGGCAAGATACACAGCATCAACACATCATCTGTCCATTTTCTCCTTCCATTTCTATGTTCCTCCATCCCATCATTATACCAATGTCAAGTTTCCAAGATCTCCAAGCAACCCGGCGATTGTCTTGGCCAATGACAAACACTTTTCCAGCCATTCCAAACCCAATGATACGCCCCATTGCTCCCTCTTCACCCCGCTTTCAAGGTAATCCAGCGATCCTATCCAGTGTATGACTCCCTATCTGATGAATCCGACCTTTTCCACCCATGCTCCTCGAAATTGTGTATGGAAATTTATTTTATGTACTCATTTGATAATTTCTTGACCCAAAATATGAAAAATCCGACGTGATGCGAAAATTAACCCTGAATATCAATGGAAATCGTGACGCGTCGGTTGAGCCAAGACGTATATATACCCAAAATTAAATCTATCGGATCTATCGACCCGCCCGTACAAAATGTAAACTAGACAATTAATCTCCAGGATAAAATGAATTGTGCGTATGGAGTGTATATGGGTCTGGCTTTTTCGACATCGAATTCGATTGCCATTCATTAATCGTACGTATTCGTACCTACAACCTTTCACCTTTCACCGGATCGAGACGATCAACCTCTTCGTTTTGCGATCGGATTTACCATCTCATTTGGATCTGAGTAATCCCAATGTCGTTTGATTCCGCTTTCATACACATTCGCGACTGATTCTTGCCACATACTTGGGCTCACAAATGAGGGGATGGGCGCTCCAGAATATTGCTGTGGAGGCATAGGTTGTGAGCCTGGCGGTAAGCTCACGTTGGGGAGAATTTGCATTTCTGGGAGTGTCGGGAGTTCTTGTGCACCTGAAGAGGGAGTTTTTAGAGGAGGGGTCGTTTCAGAAGCAGAGCTGCTCGAAGCGGGAGGCGTACCGAAAGTGCTGTTCCATTGGCTAAGGTGATACGGTTAGTACTTGTGCTTTTGACGTGCGGGTCAGGAATCAACTTACTCAAAGATTCTTGACGGGTTCCATGACGAATTATCTGCCATTTGAAGCCCGCTTGTAATTGGAACTTGGGGTCTTTGACCAGTGGCCATCATGACCAGAGACTGTACAGCGGGAGAGTCACTTTTCGTGTCTACGCCCCCAGCTGAAATGGGTGGTGATATGGGGTGGCTTGTGTAACTGACTTGTTGCTGTTGGGCATTTTGATGTCCCAAATTTTGACTCTCCAATGAGGTGCTTCCTTGGCGATACTGTTGAACATTTCCTCTTGCAGGACTAGTATGGGGCGGTGCGGCTGGGCTCCCATAAGGAAAAGATGGCTTCAGAACGAAAGGTTTCCTAATATCAGCTGAAAATGCCTGCCTGAGTGACTCAATCTGTTGTTGCATATCTGGCATGGGCCATGAGCTGGTACATTTTTCTAGGATTCTCATATGTCTGGTAAAATATTCCCGGGCGTCTGAGTTCAAGTCTGGATCCGGGGATGTGATCGCAACCTATAAGATTGTCAACATATCCTGAAAGAAAAGTCAGTAAAATGACTGTTGTACTTACCAAGTGAAGAACTGTGCAAGTCAGAACACAATAGATAGTGAAGTTGATCCCGCGTTGCATGCATAATAGACCAGTTAATCCAAATGACTGCAAGACACTTTCTTGAAGTCTGCATAAGAGTTTTGCAGAATTATAACATATGAGCATGTGGTGTTTCCACCCGTCCATTCCTGGTTCCATGAAAGTGAGTTGTGGACGATGAAGCATAATAATACTTAGGTAATAGTAGGAGTGAAGATTGCCAATGAAGTGAGTCGGTAGCCATGGAGGGGATCCGTCCGCTGGAAAGTCAATCTGTAGGTTTTCGGGAAGATCATTCATCCAAGTCTCGAAGGAAGGGTTTAGTTGTACGAAATCTGGATCGATACCCCACTCCTTTCTCTTCTTGACTTTTGCGTAAACATTGTTCATTCTCCGAACATTGCGAACAACACGCGTGAACCAAGTGAAATTGCGCGTAATAGCGAGTTCTCCATTGTCGATCCCAGTTCTAGGAACACTTAAGTCAAGTGTTTCCATGTCGACCGCAAGATCTGTCCGGCCTTGTGGAGAACCGATCATCAGTTCACAAACGAATATGGTTTGCCATATTCGGGTTTTGGTGATGCAGTCAGCAAGATCAGAATTGCATGACCGACCTGCTTTGTGATCTTCATAGTGCTCATCTAGACCCAGATCCTTGGCCATTTGAACGCATGCTACTACAGTCATCCATGAACGATAATAATATCCGCGCTTTGGAGCGGATTCTCTTGCTTTAAGTATTATAAGGTTTGCTTGAAGTGTGCTCAATCGCGGAACATCCATAAAAGCATCGGCATGTTCTATATGAAGTTAGTGGGATGATTCATTTAGCTGCAAGATGAAGTCTTACTAGAAGCAAGGGCGAGCCACTGATGGCCCTGCGCTGGTTCATCATCAAGTCTTCCAGCGATTGCAAAAATGGCTTCCAGTATTAAAGGTGAAATAGCATCTCGATTCGTATGCCATTGTTGGTAAAATAAAGTTTTGTTAAGGACAGGTACATATGGATGTACATTGGTGAAGTACATCTCAAAATAATGAAGGATGGTTTGTTCGTCTGGAAGCAACTCGGGAGGTATTCTGATCTTCATGTCTGCGCTCAATGTAATTGGAGGTAAAGCGTTTTTGTATTCATCGATGTCTTCAAAAGCTGGTTCTTCTACAAATGCTCTGGTCCTGTTCTTGTTGTTCAAGTATGGAGCTGTTTCTTCATCAGAACTACAACTTAAATTGACGAGCAAATCGCTTACCTGTGCCTGCGGGGTTCATCTTGAGTTCTCCTAGCAAGTCGGCCAAATCCTCCCCGCTGTATTCACTATGGGTATAATTTTCCGGTGAATCATGTGTTTGTTGCTGAAGAGGGGCTGTGGAATATACCGCCTGTGGCGAGTATTCCGTATGTTGGCTGAGTGCGCTGACTGGAGTTTGAAGACTATTATAATGCATACTCTGTTGACTATGTGCACTCGAGGGTCCTCCGTATGGAATAGATTGATACATGTTATTCGGATCGGGATATGGAGGTTGTTGTGTGTAAATTGGAGGTACCACCTTGGAGGGGCCTGTCATTTGCTGTTGTACTGGAACTTGCTGATGGTACCCACCGCTGGGATTTCCACCATTATCATATTGCGGCGCTTCTGCTTCAAAAGTCTGATTACTTTGCTGGAAATCGCGATCGTAGTTCACTGTTGGGGGGACACATCCCAGCTTGAGCCTTGTGCAAGCGGAGCATGGCCAGGTGTTTGTTGTTGCGGCGTCACACTTAATTTTTCTTCTTCGACATCCTTCACAAGCTCGCATCACTATGCTACGTTAGTAGAGGAATGCGCATAGACTGAGGAAATCTCATACCCTTCAAACGCTTGTGGCGATTGTGTTCGTCAACAAAGACATAATCTAAGATATATCAGCCCATGTCAACTCCAAAATACCCAAACGAAAGCAAGATCGCGCACTTTTTTGATTCTCTCTTGGGCCAAAGTTTGTTGGCGCAAACGAAAAGTTCTGCATTTGTGAGCTTTGGGGGAGTAGTCTCCTTGTTCCAAGGTCTTGGGACATATCCTATTTTGAAATGCGAATTTGGCTTCCTACACGATGTCGTATCGCGGTTATAGGCGCCTATTTATCGAGTATCTGGTGAGAGGAAAAATAACCTCTTTCAGTGAGGATCGTCGATATATTGAGAATGGAATTGAGGAAGCGGAGTGTCGTGAACCCAAAATTCAATCACTTGGCCGCATCCGGATGAGGGGGCACGTTCGAAGGCCAGAATAAGCACAAATTGGATTTTGATCAGACTAATTCGAGGGGCCACGAAGCTGGAGGTTTGAAATCGAATGGCGGAGTATCGGAAGTTCAAGGATATCGAAGAATGAAACTGCGGAAGTCGATCAAGGTCAGCTAATCATCTATAATTAAAGGCATCATGAGTAGCACAACATGCGCCTACTTCTCTCACATACCAATTGATCAAGGTTGGGGTATACTAATATTGTATCATTAAATGAAGAAAGTGTTGCCCCATAGAAAAGGAAAGAAGATTGACTACTTTTGACAGACGGTGTAATTTCTTTTGATGCAGTATTTGATCAAGATCGATTGAAGATGGTAGTTGTATGTACAGATACCAAGAGGGAGTACTCCGCACTCGATAGAAGCTTGAATTGATCTAGGGTCGCGCCACAGTAAAAAAGTATAATTTAGTGCAAGTGATGCCAGAGAAGAATGAACACCCTTCCAGACCAGAATCTATAAAGCATTAGGTATTAGATGGGCAATAATATTGGATTGGCCTATAAATTTGCTGTGGGTATGGATATAGATAGGTAGGGTAGATAGATAGGTAAGGGTATAGACGCAATTCCCAATAAATCCCAAATTTCTCTTACCGAAGGAAGTGTTAGGCGTGAGGGTATATACCTCATGCAGGCGTGGAAGGAGGGATAATGGGTGATAATGGATTTATGGGACCATGGATGTTGTTGTATGGGGTGTCGAGGACTCAGGCAAGCTAAGGTCTGACAAGACAAGACCCGCAAGTGAGTATGCCGGGAGGTGATAGCAGGGAACTCGAAACGGCTGGTTTCCAAAATCCCGGTCAAACATACAGTACCTCTGTAGCTAACAGTTGAGAAGGCCAGTACGTATCTAGGCAAAATGAAGGAGATATTGTTTTGCCTAGAACCGGGAACTCCCAGAGTGCTTGAAGGACAATCTCTCTAAAATAGAAGGGGAAAATTCAAGGAAGTTCAATAGAAGAGACGGACTTATGAATTATGATGTAGCATCCTTCTAGTCTCTACGAGGCAGAAAATAGTATCGTAACCAACTTCCCTGTTAACGAAAGAAAAAGTCGGAATGGAAAGGCTCGAAGTCCGCATTCAAAGTGGTGTTTGTATTTGGTAATGATCCAATAAGGTTGGCCCCTCTTTGCCTCTTTTCAATATATTAGTGAAATCACCAAATTATTATCAATATGGGAAAGAACGGGGGGGGGAGCCCAAGAAAGAATACGGCAGGTCTCCTTATTCCTCACTCGTAATCTTGATAAAACTGTCTAACACCTTCGTCTTGACGCGGATACTGCCGAAGAAATTAACTCTTGGAATCTTGGTTGTCATTCCTGTTATCACATGCATTCATTCATCTTATCTTCATTCGTAATGTTGTTGAGATGGTAATTGGTACGGGTACAGACAGGTACAGGTACCCGGTGCTACTGTAAGTTTCCGGGGAGAAGGCTTTTCGGTGGTTACAAAATAGGGCCTAAATTTACCGAGGCGTCTATGCTATTCAATCATTCGTGTAGGGTATATGGGTTAAAGCCTCGAAGATAGCCATGGGATCGCAGATTCACAAACAAGATTGATTGAAAGGACCTTATCAACTCGCTCATCATTCTACAGGTAAAAGATCCCGTAGAATGTAGCCTTCGGACCGGTGATGCATGGTGAACCAGTTTGGGATGTATGAAACGGTGATCAGTAGGAAGGATGCGATGCTCTCTTAGTCCTGTACCCACAATGGCCTCCTGGATGATAGGTACCACATCAAAATGCAAGAAGTTGAATACATTTCACATTTGTCATGTTCATACGTACCGATTCTGAGAAAGGAAGAAAGAAGTAAAGAATAACTCAATATTGTGGGGCACAGAATGCAGGCATCGTTCCTGGAAATGAGTTTGTGCTACAGGAGGTGCGGAAGGCTGTAAGCACTTCACATCCACACATACCGATAGATCATAGGTACTTGGATTTAGGGTTCAGACTTAGAAGCATCATAGAACTTTAGGTTACTTTCATATGGTTAGGCGTTCGTTTTTAGGGTGCTTTAGGGCCTTGTGAGGGGTAATCGCGGCAAATATCGTAGATACCATTCTTTTCTTTTCTAGTGCAGGCAGTAGAAAAGAAACAGGAAAAAGTGTTAATCGTTGGCCCATCGCACTCGCACATAACAAACGGATATTTATTCTGCCCCTAAGCTCATTTTCATTTGATTGATAACGATACCGTTATATCACCGAAAAGTCCTAGTAATTTAGGACTTAAGACGTATATCACCTCTGTCACAAACTTACGATACAATTAAAATACTGTACGTCTAGCAACTTTTGTACAACAACAAATAAATTGTCTGTTTCAAGACGTCTGTGGTGATTTCATGGCGTCGGCGGTGTGTGAAGAGCACTTCCATGCCGAAGTACTGGGGGCATGTGCAGGTAAATACGAAAGTATATGAAGGAAGAACCATTCAATATTGAGAGTGTCGCTGTGCATGTTGCATCTGTCTAATGTATTTTTGCATATTTTCAATACATTCTCAGAAAATGCCCCATTAATAATGCCTCTCTTTAGATGATGAGTGGATTCAAGGATCTCAGACAGGTACTACTGCCCCGCAAACACTGTACTAGCCTCTAAACAGCCCCAGAAAAGGTCGCTGGGTGTCAGTTCTCAGGCGATATGGGACGCAGTTGCCAGCAAATGCAGCGAACAATGCACATGCGATACGGCTCTGACAAGGAACATTGGGATTTCAGGACAAGCCAAAAGATTGGACGTTTTAACCTCATGATTCCGTGCCCTAAAGCCGCAGCCACTCGACAAGCAGAGACGAACCCGGCAATATGGTTCAGTGGTTCAAAGATATCTCATGTCCATTGAAGATTGTTCACAAGGGAAAAATATATGCAGGTCTTGTTATGGGCCAGTGTTTTTTGCTGGGAGTGAGGAAAAGGGTTTGATGGCTTTGGGCGTCGATAGACAAAGATTGCCCATATTCTGCAGATGAACCGATATTCTCTCCACAACCTTTCTCCCCCTTGCAGTTCCTCGAGCCAGCAACCCTTCGCATGGAAGAGTGGTAGATTTTATGGCCGTTGTAAGCTGATTTCAGTATTTGTTTTGCCGACAAGGGCGTAGAAAGTTATTGGCTTCGTGAGACGCACAGGCAGTGGTAGTCTAATTTACCTGGAACGTATCTCGAAGCTGGTTTCTTGGAAAGCAAAAGAATAAAAGTCCGAATTCCAAAATCTACACCGTTCATCACGGACATTCGGATCGTTACTTGTCTGATCAGATCATCTGAAGCTACCCAGAGGGTCCAGCTTGCCGACGAGTTTCATTTGTCTGGCAATCTCAAATATGAAGAGACCAGGTTTAAAGATCTTCCGGGACGGAAACGAGTATAGCACGGAACCTTTAACCTTGGAAGCGCAGGATCGCCACGAGATGCAGATGGCTCGTGCTTGTTGATCCTTCATGAATCTTCTCAGCACATTCAGATTTTGAGATGAGCTTTTGATACATCCTTGAACTTCCAAGTTCTGGCCATGGGATTGTACGGAGCATGCCACAAATATCAAAGTTAGTCTCTAATATGGGACTCGAAACTTTGCACAAGATGGAGATAGACGCTTTATGAAATAGGACTACTATAACAACAAAGAGCAGGGCAAAATAGAGACTTGTATGGAAATGCAACGAGGGCACTATAAACGCAAAAATTCCCAGTGTTTAATGGTGTATTTATGATTTATCATTGTATTTACGATTTCTAAGTTCAATACTTGTCCTTGGTTTTCCTCGGTCATTAAGTGATTAGTCATAAATTGATCCCATGCCTCAGGTTTCAGATTTATCCCACTTCGCTTTATCGATAAAGGGAATTTGATAAACCTCTTCGTCATTATCAAATTCATGTTCAAGATTTCAAGACACCGCAGCTCTTACATCTGTAACCTGCAATCCATTCAACAACCCGCTGCCTATCGATTCGCACGTCCAGCTGAACATATCTAACCCGAGTCACAACGTTGAACTCGTCAGCTATCCAACTAGCACAGGAAAGCCATTCCTGTTAGCCAGCAGAGCCCCAAGTGGCCCCCAACCCATCTCAATATGGCATCGGCAGACAATGCGAATCCTACGATCTTGAATGTGTCCGAAATATCACGTCGAAGAGAAAAGCGCAAGGTTCGAGATTATTCGGCCAAGAAACATGGTATACAGAGCATATTGATGGCAAAACCCAGCTATGCACTGGATCCTTTCTACATGTCAGATTTCTCAGATGAAGACTCGGACTCAGATGATTCCGGCTTAGAGCCAATAGATGAACAGGAAATCTATGGTGAGCATTTCACGTATTTTCAATTCACTTCATACCAATTGTTCTTCGGGTTCTCGATATATCCTTGCATCGTATCACATATCAAACGTGCAATTATCAGTATCTCGAAATCAAATGAATATCCTGATACCTCTCCACCATTCACTATTACAACTAGCGCTATCTGAAATTCAGTATTAAATTGAATCAGTCGCTTTCCAAAGTTTGCATAGCTGACATTTTGAAGACTTGATTGCACCAATCTCCGACCCCGAGCACCCTCTTTCATTGGAGTCTCTCGGAGTAGTTAAGCTTGAGGATGTTCATCTTGTTTCGCCTCCTGATCTCACAAACCCAGCAGCACTGTCTCGCGTACTGGTTGAATTGACGCCAACGGTTTCACATTGCTCCCTAGCAACTGTTATTGGACTTGGCGTGCGAGTACGTTTGGAACAAGCTCTTCCGCCAGGATACCGAGTCGAGGTCAAGATTAAGAAGGATACACACAGTCAAGCTGACGAAGTCAACAAACAACTGGCTGATAAGGAGCGTGTTGCGGCTGCCCTCGAGAATGATAATCTCATGAATTTGCTAAGGAAGATGATGAAAACCTGTCTTGATGGCTAATGATGTCATAACCACAGACATAAGATTTCTGTGAGACTGCTTTAGCCAATGCAGGGAATCCCCCGTTACGAGGAAAATCTAGAAGACCGTTTCAACATACGAGATCACTTCCGCAATGCTCTGATACTTTTTAAAGTTACGCAGATCCGTCCCAATCAATGAACTACGAATATGAAGTATCATCACAAAAATCCACGCCAAGTACTAAGTCCCGATTTTGGCATGTGCATGTGTGTGTGTGCGTGTAATATCACGATACAGGTACTGTGCTCGTCAAAGAGAAACTCCTGGCGAATCTTTCTGCGCCTTGTTGTCTAATTTGTGTCACAATATTTCCCAAAGTTCAATTGGTATGGTCAATGTTCATAAAGTTCTAGTAGTTCCAAAGAACTTTCCCATCGTCGATCTCCACAAGTGTCATGGACCTACCATAAACCCGCTTCGTAAATGCCTTTTTGACAGCCAATCAAACTTTCTATACTTACTGCAAAGGTGCCACCAATCCACGTCTCCACATTGCAAAGCTTGCCGACCTACCAAAAGTCAACACTCTGACGGGGCTCCCATGCAAAATCTACCCCCACAAACACAACAGCACCTCCACTTATTCACAATATTCCCTCATTCCCTCATTCCCAAGCAACTCGAGACCATTCGACCCACTAGATGTGTCCTGGCAGATTACAACCTTAGGGCTTAATCAATCATGCCTCGGTGGTGTCAGTGACAAAAGAGTGTCATAAAGCTTACGTAGACCCTCGTCTTCTCTTCCCTTTGATGGGCAATTGTTAATTTCATCTAAAGCTTTCTCATCACATTCGACAATACTGCACGACATTTAATGCCACCCATTCATTTCATATTCAGGGACTAGGTTCGAACCTTTGCTTCGTTTTCGCTTCTCGTTAGCTCTCCACGCAAGATAAGCATAATCCTCAAAATCCCATGAAAAGAAGGTTTCGGGGACCTCAAAAGTTTGAATCCTTGAAATCTAGAACAATTCCATCACACGTGCTTAATATATAGACCCCACGCCCTTCGCCTCTTTACATTTCTTGGGCCTGTCATTATCCTCGCCCGGACACTGTAGACACGAGATTTTCACGAGGCACAAAGTTTACGAGAGAAACGTGCCGTGATTCCTTCCTGGATAAGTCAATGCTGGGTAGCTTTGCGACGTCCTTCCCGTTTTTTTCCAACTTGCCCCCACGGAATTCAAAACCTTCCAATCCGCACTTGCCAACCCCCAGCTGCATTGAGTTTCTTCATTGAGGAATGCTATAACCTAATTTCTCAATGATAAGTCTATTTCTGGATCAACCCTATCATTACTAAATTCAACATTTCACTCCCCTGTATCTTCATTGGAACAGGAGCTGTACCAATCACAAAGTATCCTACCCCAACATTGATACTCAATTATTCTTTAGCCCATTTAGCATACCAATATCCTGGTCCTAGTGCATATGGCTTCCCGGGCTCGCACAGCATTTCGACCGCTTCGTTTGTTCGTTCGTTGATCAGATGAAAATCTGACAACCATCCAGATCAAAAACCTCATCATCCATGTTCATTATGATACAATATCACTTAACGACAAGTATCCGCTTCCATCCATTCACATTTTTGAACATCATGCATAGTACATACATATCGGCATCACCGAGCCGCATAAATGTATTAAATCTCTTGAACATTTATGCCACCTGGTGAATTATTTGATTGGATGATATAGTTTGATGCAAAAGAAGGATGTGAACATAGTATGATAGAGAAATCAAGATTCAAGAAGTGGTAGCATTTGCGCCCTGAACTACTTGGGTGTAAGTACAATTGATGACTGCATTAGGAGGAAGAGTGATAGATCTAATCAATTATCCGTGCATATCCGCGCGCGCACGCGGATCATCTTTCATCCTCTCTTAGTTTTTCCTTTTGGAGGGCGGATGTTTGTAGCAAAGGAAACCACTCTAACGGACTAACTTTCTCTCTTCATTGTACCGACGCATAGCGGTATTATTTAGTCTTACTATCCATACAGATGTTGTTTCTGTACTTTGTTTTCGGGATAATCGGAATTGGAGAGCTCCAGAGAGATATTGTTTTCGCGTGATTGTAGCCTTACCATAATCCATCCACCAAATTCCTCATGACAGGCAATCCATATCTACGCATGTATATGTACAGAGCCTACTGCATGGATGTACTACTTTTTAAACTTACTTCAATCGTACACATGACATGACATTAGCAACACGATGCCAACTCCCAGGTACCAAAATCAAAGCCTGCATACCCTAAAGTTTACAAAGCAGATGCATGCATCCCTCCAATCGTTCTATGAATCGAGTAATCCAACTTCAGATCAATAGCCAGGGTCAATACACAAACACATGTACCTGTACGTACAGAAACGTAAATCCCAGGGATACATATGGAAGGAACAATAGTTTTTCCATTCCCATTCCCGTGCCAATCCGTGTTGCGATTCCCTCTGCATAGCGGCTTCTGCCTTTCTTCTTCTACGATCTACCCAACAAGTGGGTGAAGTGGAAGTTTCGTCCATCCAGAGATCCCGAGCTTTTGGTATCTCTGTTTCGGTTAGTATCGTCGCGACTCGTGAATGAGTAGAGACAGGGGGGGGGTTAAGTCATCTGAAGTTACTTCGTATGCACAAGTATCCTAATTTTCCATATCATTGCCTTACTTATTCAGCCATCACTGACTGACAGAGTAGGTGTCAGGCACATGCAGATGGAACAATGGAGATAAGAATCATGAGGCACAGAGAGCCTTAAATTGTTCAAATGCATATATGCACACCTGCAGCTATTAGTCAAGCGACTCCACATCTATTACCCATCTCCAATCCGATTTCCATTCAAAATGATCACCAACGTCAAGCAGCCCTCTCAATCGGATGATCTTCCACTTCTCTTGTCTCACCCCAACCAGCTTTTGAGTTCTGCGCTCCAGTATTATAAATGCTGAGTGTGCACTGCGCAATAAAAGTAAACCGACAACACTCGAGCTACTGCTGTCAATATCCCAGTGTAGCTGCAGTGGACGAACATGCATAGAGTGCAGTGGGAAACCCACCATCCCCAGTTTCATGCAGAAACACCTCCTTGGATTCTTGTAGTCTAGCTTTCAATATGTTACTTTACTGTGATTCGATTTCTCGTTGATGTAATTTTTAGTTGTACATACACACCAAGGCGCATACATATACAGGTCTTAATTATTTTTCATTTATTTAGAAGTTTCAATTCGCTATGCACGAGCCACCCAAAAACGCCCATATGATATATCACTTCCCTTCTAGATTTGGAAGAACGATCACACCTTATGCAGTATGAGATAATCAACCCGCAAGTTCACAGATCTCTGCCAAGCTCATCCTTCCCATCAGGACGCGCGTTTGATAGATTTACTCGATATACCCT
The DNA here is from genome assembly GCA_004786245.1 of Botrytis hyacinthi. Taxonomy (NCBI): domain Eukaryota; kingdom Fungi; phylum Ascomycota; class Leotiomycetes; order Helotiales; family Sclerotiniaceae; genus Botrytis; species Botrytis hyacinthi. Next base: position 50,548 of record PQXK01000099.1, on the reverse strand, counting down.
ACCTACCCGTCTAAAATACCCGTTTCCTTCAAACTAGCAAAGAGTTCTGGTTCCAAGAATTTAGCCACACTTACATCTTCGCTGAGACCCTTTCTTCTTCTTGTCTTGAGGACAAAATCTCTTGCTGTAGCTTGTGCGCCAGCTGGTTCGAGAGGTCGAAGAATAACATCTTTATCCAATGGATCACCGGGGACGATACTCCAGCGATCAAAGACTAGAGAAACGGTTGCTTGACCTTGAGTATGAATGCGGAGATCGGTTTCGAAACCAAAGGAATCGATGACAGGGATGAGTCCACTGACGCGATAGAGAGGTGTACCAGCAATAGGTCCGTCAGATAAGACGTGACCGCGACGACGGGCAAGTACAGTGTAGAGCGAAGTGACGGAATCTGCAGGTCCGGTCATGGAACAGGAGTAGACGGGTTCCATCAATCTTGGGGAAGCCATTAGGAACGAAGAATAACATGCGCGTCGGGATGTGGGAATGATTTGACCACCACCCCGGAAGATCGCTTCAGGAGCTAATATCACGTCTGTTATCTTGAATTTACTATTGCGGATTGCTACAAGGGATGTTAGCACTAACTCGGATAGATGAACCAATGAAAAGTGGTTCAGGGGTATTATTATAGTTGAAGAGTCTGTGCGAAAGTAGTGAACGGAAGTTTCCGTATTATTTCAGTAATATTGTGGTTTGAGGTCGTCCACAATTACGATCTATGATGATCTAGGAGCAATAGGGTTAAGGGAGAGAGAGGGAAGGCGTCTGGGGAAAAGGATAAATGAGAGATGAGTGGAAACTTACGTTCTTCACACAATGGTCCTTCTCGAGCAGCCCAACTAAATCCTTGTCGAATGGTATCTCGTACACTAAGTAGTGATTTTTTATCCACCTGTTGTAGATCAGTCAGCATAAGAAGGGCCGAATAATTCCGTTTGTGCAACACAACGGCTATTTAGCCTATGCAGGCACTCACGATAGTAGCTCTAGCCTGCCTAGGAGGCTAGCTACTAAGAAGGGGTAAGCGGACAGCTGGAATGTACTTGCCTCGGATGGAATGGTATCATCTTGTAGGATGTTTGGTCCCAAGTCGTCGGGACCAAATGCCCAAATACTTCTGGAAGCCAATAAATCCCAACCATAGTTCTCCTCAAAGTATTTGCCAATAACTCGAGCAGGACTTTTGATGCTGACCTTTCCACTTTCAATGTCTTCAGCAATACCCTGGTCGAGAGGTTCTGCCACCATTGTTATCTTGTTCTTCTTGTTTGGTGTCTGGGCATAACATTTGATAGCTGATGTTTCAACGACTGTCTCACAAAAGCGTGTGACAGGATCGGAAACTTTAATCTCCATCTCTGCATATAATCGTCGGAGATCATGCAGGACACAATCCATATAGAGTTCTCCCGTGCCTAGAATGACGTGTTCGCCAGATTCTTCTACCTTCGTCGTGATAAGAGGGTAGCTTTTGTTGATCTTTCGTAGACCGTCCAACATCTTAGGAAGCTCAGAAGGATTGATCGGCTCCACTGCTACCTTGAAGACCGACTCGGTGAAATGGGTAATAGGTTTGAAAATATATGCCTCCTCTTCATTTGGCAAAACAAGGGGTACAATTGTTGCAGATTTGACAATCGAATTATCCACACCCCCAAGCAGAACCCAATTGCCGGCAGGAACTCCGTCCGTGGGGATATTGTATCTTGTTTCAGCGATCCACACATCCGATATGGTGGCAACACTCATATCCTCTTCATCATCGATTGAATATCCTTCACCAAGGACTCGTACTTGGGTGCCTGCTCGTGCAATACCACTTAACACTCTTCCGAATGAGTAAAATCCTGTAGCGTCGCTAGTGTTTAAAAGCTTCGTTATTTGAATAACCAATGGACCGTCTTGATCGCAGTTCTTCATAGCCGTTCCGACCGTTGTATCCAATGGACCAGTATAGTGGCGTTCCAAGTTTTTTTCTGCGGCTTCCACCGGAGAAGGTATATGTTGTACAACCATATCGACGAACCCGGTCGATGGGCCGAAGAATTGTTCACAGACAAGTTTCAGAAGGACGTTGGCGTCCGTCTTGTATTGTGATGGCTTGAGGAATATTCCAAGTGATTCCAGAGTATCTTTCAAATCCTCTGGACTCTCACTAATGGTATGCGAGTATAATTTGTAGATTGGTTCCAGGATGAAATTGACGAAAGAGCGTTTTGACTTCTCCTCAACACCCTTTCGAGTAAATGACCTCCTTGAGGGATTGTAGAAAATGTCGCCCCATAATCTCCTTGCAAACTCGTGTGCATTGATACCACTCTCCTCGTTGTTCAAACCAGGACCTCGGTTCTTCTTTGGGGCGTAACTGTCCGCATACATTTTCGCGAATGATTGCAACGTGAAGCACCATCCCATACTGGTACAGGCAAAGAGAACATTACCTTTCTCTGGACTAAGTCGTCGGCTCTCGCCTTGACCTGGTAAAGTAGCCTCAATCACAGTATTGACTTCTTCAATGACATGTTTCAGCTTGAAATAAGCATCCGTAGGTGGTAGCTTAAGCTCTAAGATTAGACGATCCATTTTATTGACAACAAGAGTCAAGGGCAGACCTTCCAAAACGGCATGCTTGATAATCCGCTCTGTATTGACTTGTACTCCTTCAACAACATCAACGACCAAAACCACTCCGTCCACCAGCCGTAACGAGGATGCAACCTCATCCACAAAATTCACATGGCCAGGAGTATCAAGGATGTTCAGAAGATGGGACTTCCCCTTGGTACTCTGAAGCACCAAGCTCATAGGTGCGGATTTTATGGATAGTCCTCGTTCACGCTCAACAACGTGGATATCTGTATAGCACAATTGTTCATCCTTCTTCCTTCCGGTCTTTTTTTCTAATCGCTCAGCAATGTCGTGAGTCTCAAGAACCAACATGTCCATAAACGCGGTTTTCCCGTGATGTAGGTGCCCAGCAAAAGCAATATTTCTAATTTGTTCGGGGTAATTCATGAGGTCGGCCATGAAACTTCGATCAAAATGTACCGGTGGTAAATCCGCCTCCTGGATGTTGAATTTCTTCTGTTCGACCGGAGCTATAATTGGCTGCGTGAGGGGTTGCGCATCTTCTTCCTGCACCATAGTTTCTACATCCTCTCCGTATACTTGTTGCGCAGTAGGGTAATACTGCTTATCTTCATGTAATATTACTGCATTCGAAGGTCCCTCATCTAAATGTAAAGTTGTTAGTTGATGCCCTTCTAAGCTGCAGAAAATGCTTATAACCAACCATCAAGGTCCATCAATTCCTGTCCCGTGGGTTCCTCTGGTGCCTCCTCTGGATATTCATCGTAGACGTATGCGCTCGCATCATTGCCTTGTTGAGACTCCTCGTCCGACTCCTCGGCCTCACCAATGAAGTTTCCAAACCTGCAAGAATATTAGCTATGATCAAGCTTCCCAAGAGCTTAAGATGTCAAGGTGACTCACTCATCGTAAAGGTCATCCATGGCGACTAAGTGAAATGCAAAACAAATGGTATGAAAATAAAGGGACGTCAAGAAAATGAAGCTACAGCTTCACCAACCTCGCGTCGAAAACTCGAGGTTTCGCGATGGTACTTTTTTGAGATCACGTGATACAGCCTTGTCACATTAGGTAAACTTCATCTAATGAAAATCAGGGAAATGGATTCATGGTGGGGAATGGAGATGAAGAGATTGATTAGATTAGATTACTTACCGACCTCGGAGATATTGAGTTTAGATTACTGTTCTGGCTGCTTTTGTGCTCTTTTACTAGATGTCCATTGTCCAAAGAGGAACCTTCACATTGTTCTCAACACATACAAAGCATAGATTCAAAAGTGGCATGAGATTTCAAGGCTATAGGCGGGGCTGATTAGTGATCTGCCGGTTCACCTCACCGCCCTCACCATAAAATAACTCGCCCAGCTTTGTTGAGGTTTGTTCCCTCTCCCAAAATATTATTTACAAACTTCAAATCTTGTCATTTCACTCAAAAATATGTCTTCAGTTCCTCCAGTTTATATTGTGTAAGTTTCTATCCATTCTCCTTCCCCAGGATTCACACCACTTGAATGGTTTTCTGGGCATACATATTCTCTGATTTCCTCGTGACCGCTTCTTCAAGGATGAGAAATGCTAACCATTTCTTATTTATAGCTCCGCTGTGAGAACACCCATTGGTTCATTCTTGGGTTCCCTCTCTAGCAAGAGTGCTACTGAACTAGGTGGTATCGCTATCAAGGGTAAACTCACTACATCTTTCTGGCGTAGAAAGTTCCGGCACTAACGAATATTCAGCTGCCGTTGAGCGTGTACCAGAAATCAAGCCTGAAGATGTTGAGGAAATCTTCTTCGGCAACGTCTTATCCGCAAAGTAAGCCGACCACTAGTTTGTAGATGATTCAAGACTAATCTAAATAGTTTGGGACAAAACCCTGCTCGTCAATGTGCTATTGCTGGCGGACTCACTGAAGGCGTTGTCTGTACTACTGTCAACAAAGTTTGTGCTTCTGGAACCAAGGCCATCATTCTCGCTGCTCAAACAATCATCACAGGTAACGCTGATATTGTTGTAGCTGGTGGTACAGAGTCCATGTCTAACGTTCCTCACTACCTCCCAATTCTCCGAAATGGTGCTAAGTATGGTGACCAAACTTTGGTAGATGGTGTTCTCAAGGATGGTCTCACTGATGCCTACAACAAAAAGGAGCATATGGGAATGGCTGCTGAAGAGTGCCACGTCGATCACGACGTTAGCAGAGAGCAACAAGATGAGTATGCTATCAAGTCGTACCAAAAGGCCCAAAAGGCAACCGAAGCTGGTCTCTTCAAGACCGAGATCGTTCCGGTTGAAGTCAGTGGTGGCCGTGGAAAGCCAAATGTCAAGGTCGATAGAGATGATGAGGTCAAGAACTTGAACATTGAGAAGCTCAAGGCTATGAGACCAGCTTTCTTGCCAAATGGAGGAACTGTCACCGCACCAAATGCTGCACCACTCAACGATGGTGCTTCAGCTCTTGTTCTAGTCTCGGAAGCTAAGTTGAAGGAACTTGGTCTTAAGCCTTTGGCAAAGATTCTCGGTTGGGGTGATGCAGAAAAAGCACCAAGCAAATTCACCACCGCTCCATCATTGGCTATCCCAAAAGCTTTGAAGCACGCCAAGATTGATGCTTCAGCTGTTGATTATTACGAGATCAACGAGGCATTCTCGGTTGTCGCTTTGGCAAATATGAAGATCCTCGGACTGGACGAATCTAAGGTCAATATCCACGGAGGTGCTGTCGCTATAGGTCATCCTCTTGGTTGTTCCGGCGCCAGAATTGTCACCACATTGGTCAATGTGCTAAGAGAGCAGAAGGCAAAGATTGGTGTGGCCGGTATTTGCAACGGTGGTGGTGGAGCATCTGCTCTTGTTATTGAATCTTTACAGTAAAATATTCTTGAGAAATTGCTTTATAATTTGGAATTTGGAAGGTACATATTGGAGTATCAAAAAGCATAACTAGCGATAAAGCATGATAGATTCAAGTTTGACCAAAGTCCGTCGAGACAATTCACAATACCCATAAGCTTTTTAATACACTACCTTCGATCTTCAGACACAAGAACCCCTTAAACCGTTTTTATTTTGTAGCAGTCAGGCAGTTACTGATCACACACGATCAGCCTCGTGAAAAGTGCTCTTATCCGCGGACAGCCTTGCATACTTACTAGACTCCAAACGCCCTAGCGTAACATGCCCCTGTCGAAAAAAAGTTCGAGATAAGTGCAATCGCCAAAAAAAAGTTCCCGGCGCATCAATACCTCAATTTGTTGGTGTTTATATCGCCATTGAATAGGTTTTTGATCTCTCAGACAATTGGAAATCATGGTCGGCCAACGCAAAGCAGTGTAAGCTTTGAATCACCACTCCGAATTGTATCTTAACAACTACTGACCTTAATATCAATAGGGATCAGCGCATCCCCGCGCTCATTCGCAATGGCATCCAAGAGAAGAAACGAAGCTTCATTGTCGTTGTTGGAGATAGAACGAAGGATGTCATTGTACATCTACACTATATCATGTCCAGTATGGACATGAAACAGAACAAATCAGTCATGTGGGCATATAAAAACAAGCTTCTAGGATTCACGAGGTCAGTAGCGAAGATGGCCACTTTCTTGTAAAGCAGCATACTGATAGATTTGCTACTTATAGTCATCGAAAGAAGAGAGAAACTAAAATTAAGAAGGAAATAAAACGTGGAATTAGAGAAGCAAATACTGAAGACCCTTTCGAACTTTTCGTGTCGCTGCACAACATTCGATATGTTTACTACAAGGAAACCGAGAAAATTCTGGGAAACACTTTCGGAATGTGTATTTTGCAGGATTTTGAAGCCATCACACCGAACCTTTTAGCCAGAACTACTGAAACAGTTGAGGGTGGAGGTCTTGTGGTTTTATTACTGAAAGGCATGAACAGTTTGAAGCAATTATACACATTGTCTATGGATATTCATTCTCGATATCGAACCGAAGCGCATGACGATGTTACTGCCAGATTCAACGAACGATTCATTTTGTCCCTTGGAAAATGCGAGTCCTGTTTAGTGATTGACGACGAGCTGAATGTTCTTCCTATATCCGGCGGAAAGAACGTGAAGGCTTTACCTCCGCCAGATTTGGACGAGCCTAAAAGCGAATCACAGATAGAATTGGATAGTATGAAAGAAGCACTACAAGACACACAGCCAGTTGGATCTCTCGTCACTTTGGCAAAGACTGTAGACCAAGCCAAAGCTCTTCTCACGTTCGTAGACGCCATCGCCGAAAAGACCTTGAGGAACACCGTCACATTGACTGCTGGAAGAGGACGTGGAAAGTCTGCAGCGCTTGGTGTGGCTGTGGCAGCAGCCGTCGCGCATGGATATAGTAACATATTCATTACATCTCCAAGTCCAGAGAATTTGAAGACCTTGTTCGAATTTATCTTTAAAGGTTTCGATGCTCTTAACTACATGGATCACGTCGACTACTCAATCATACAATCTACAAACCCCGATTTTAACAAAGCAATTGTTCGAGTAAACATCCATCGTCAACATCGTCAAACTATCCAATACATCAGACCACAAGATGCGCATGTTCTTGGTCAAGCCGAATTGTTGGTCATTGATGAAGCCGCTGCAATACCGCTGCCACTCGTAAAGAAGCTTATGGGTCCTTATTTAGTATTCATGGCATCCACCATTAATGGATACGAAGGTACTGGAAGATCTCTATCTTTGAAATTGATCAAACAACTCCGAGAACAATCTAGAGGAGCGACAAATGGAACAGAAGATGTTGAGGTAGCTGATCGATCAAGTGGCAAGGCTGCTGCTAAAGGTGCTGACAACAGCTTCTCAGGAGGTCGCTCGCTAAGAGAGATCACATTGTCTGAGCCTATTCGTTATGCACAAGGTGACGCTGTTGAGAAATGGCTCAATCAATTGCTCTGCCTCGACGCTACCTTACCTCGCTCGAGATTAAACACTCTTCAAGGATGCCCAGATCCTTCACAATGTCAACTGCTTAACGTCAATCGTGATACCCTCTTTTCTTTCCATGATGTTTCCGAAAAGTTCCTGCAGCAAATGATTGCTCTTTACGTCGCGAGTCATTACAAAAATACTCCAGATGACCTTCAATTGATGAGTGATGCTCCAGCTCATCAATTGTTTGTCCTTGTTCCACCTATTGAAGAGAACAGTAAACACTTACCAGAACCTCTCTGCGTAATTCAAGTCGCTCTGGAAGGAAAAATTAGCAAACAAAGTGTCATGAACAGCCTGAGTAGAGGTCAGCGAGCAGCTGGCGATCTGATTCCGTGGTTGGTCAGTCAACAATTTCAAGACGATGACTTCGCTGGTCTCTCTGGAGCACGTGTAGTCAGAATAGCAACAAATCCTGATTACATCAAGATGGGCTATGGAAGCAAAGCGCTCGAGCTCCTTACTGCTTTCTACGAAGGGAAGTTTACCAACCTCTCAGAAGATACGAATGACTACGTAGAAGAGACAATCACCCGTGTCACAGACGAGGAGTTGACAAGCTCATCTCTTCTTGAGGATAACATCAAGGTTAGGGACATCAGAAAGATGCCACCCCTTTTCTCAAAATTATCCGAAAAGCGACCCGACAACCTAGATTATATTGGTGTGAGTTACGGCCTTACTCAACCTCTGCACAGATTCTGGAAAAGGGCTTCATTTGTACCTCTCTATCTTCGTCAAACACCCAACGAATTGACAGGAGAGCACACTTGTGTTATGGTTCGTACCTTGGAGAACAGTGAAGATAGAGAATGGGAATCTGCGTTCTCTAGAGATTTCCATCGCAGATTCTTATCCCTTCTTTCATACCAATTCCGTGAATTCCCTTCAGTTTTGGCCTTGAGCATTGACGAATCAGCAAACGCTGGTTCAAAATCTGACCCAGAAGCCGCACCTAAGCCACTTTCAAAGGACGAATTAGACAAACTTATGTCACCTTTCGATCTTAAACGGCTGGAATCATATGCAAACAACATGCTCGATTATCACGTTATTTTGGATCTCATTCCAACACTTGCGAATTTGTATTTCACTGGCCGCTTGAAGTCCAACATTAAGCTTACTGGTATTCAATCATCGATACTACTTGCCGTTGGCTTGCAGAGAAAAGATCTGACAGCCATTGAGTCCGAATTGTCTCTTCCGTCATCTCAACTCTTGGCCATGTTCATCAAAATCATGCGTAAGATGAGCTCACACTTTGGTGACTTGGTCTCTGGTGCTATTGAGGCTGAGATGCCAGGACGGGAGAATATCGGTGTCAGTAGAGAAGATGCAAATGAAGCTTTGGATGATGAGGTTGTAGATGATAGATTCGTACCTTTAGAACAGGGGCTCGAAGAAGAATTGGAGGAAGGTGGAGATGAAGCTATGAAAGCTTTGAAGGAGAAGCAAAGGGAGCTTATTGATGCTCTCCCTTTAGACCAGTAAGCTTTTCGATCCAGCCATCTCAGAAACTATAATACTAACCCTTTGATCAGATATGAAATCGAAGCAGGAGCACCAGGGTGGGCAGAAGCCGAGAAGCAAGTCAAAAATGCTGCTAAATCTGGAAAGAAGGATATAGTGGTTGGTGTAAAGAGTGCGAAATCCAAGAGAAAGGCAGGAGAATCGGCTGCAGAAATCTATGAACAGGAGATGGGTGAAAAGGCGCATAAAAAGGCAAAGAAAGGTGGTAAAAAGGGTCATTAGTTTTCTCGCTTCAAATTGTATAATCCAAAATCCTGTATATACCTCTGTATTTAATGAAAGAAATGATATAGAATATCTCAAATGTTTGAATTCTTTAACTAATGAATCTGAATTTGACAATGACATTGAGCCAATGTATCCGATTAGCAAGTCACATATGAAAGAAAAGCTGCCTAATAATTCATGACACACCACCAAATAAAACTTTTCAATCTTTATCAACTTTTTACACATCTTTCATCTCATATCAAAACGATCATGACGGACACAAAAGATACAAAGTCAGAAGCTCCGTGGTGGGAAGCATTCCCCGAAGCCAGAGCAAAATGTCCAGAGCTCACTGCGGATGATATGATGAAGTTGTTTGATGATATGGATATCACATCTGAGCCGAGATCTTTCTTGTTGGTAGATGTTAGAAGAGATGATTGGGTGGTATGTATATTCCTCATATATCGCATTGAAGATCTATTTGATGTATTCTGAGAGCTTTCTCCAGCGGGAATCTATATGATACCAAACCCCCCTTCTACGAAACTCAGTTCAAGGTTGAGGTTGGATATCTCTGATGTATGTGTGTAGGGCGGAACCATCAAAACTTCACTTAATCTTCCCGCTCAGAGTTTCTACCAAACTCGTAAGTCGCTGTATGAACTCTGTAATAGAGCAGGCATGACAAAGGTCATTTTTTACTGTGGTATGTACTTTTCGTGCCTGGGTTTGAGAAATGAGATGCTGATGAGATGTAGGATCATCAACTGGGAGGGGACCAAGATGTGCAGGCTGGATGCAGGATTATATTGATGATATAGCGAAGTTTGGAAAGAAGAGTAACATTGAGGTTGCGGTTCTGAAGGGTGGTATTAAGGGGTGGGTAAAAGAGTTCGAGGGGATGCTTATGGATAGGTTTGAGGAGGGAAAGTGGGAGGAGTTAAAGTAAGAGATGCAGATATTGTTTTCAGTCGCATTTCACATCATAGCACGTCAATGAGACGCAAAAGTTCCTCTGGAAAGAGCATCAGCTCTAAAAAAAATCATGGTTCATCTTGCCAAACAGATTGTTATATCTCCTCTTCCGTGCTCCTCAATATGCAATTTGTATTTCATATAACCTGTAAACGCCCTGGTCCAGATATAATTCTTTGATGTCCTTCCCATTCATCTTCCATCCTCAAACTCTCCACCAAATCGAATCCCTTGATAACCCTAATGCTGTTCGCGGTTTTCCCTTCCTCCACCTATTCTCTCCAATGCCTCGAGCATAACAACTGAGTTTCCGCGGATAACCTGAAGGCATGTTAACGTTTGAGTATGAGTCTGCGGGAAGTGCAAGAACATACAACCATTCCAATCTTTACTTTCTCACCACCCTCTTTCTCCTCAACTGCATCATCGAGCACAATGTTTAAGAAGACCTATTTATGCGCATGAGCTAGAATGAATTGGGATGCGCGCAAGAAGAGGAACTCACATCATAACCTCTCAATACACCAATGACCTTTCTGCTGCCGTTCAACTGCACAAATAGTCTCTTATCGAGGTACTAAATCGTCGCATAGTATCAGCCATCAATTCCAAGTCTCCCATATTACCTGACTCTCGCGCAATAGCTCGAGTTGATCAATATGCTTTCAATCTACTGCCTGCTCGCGTGGCCGCCAACTCCTAGAGATACGGAACATCAGAAATCGCACATACCTTCTTAAGCTCAGGCTGAGCTTGAGGCATTTTGACGATATATTTTTGTAGAATTCGTCGAGGAGATGGTGTAAAATTGGAAGCTTGACTGCTTGCGACGAATATACACCAAAATTTCGTGGCTGTATTGAGGTTTCGTGAGGCTGATGCTGAAAGTCACGTGGTGATAAGAAGATGCATTTGGGTGACTTTTATCTATCGGGATGGCAATGCGGAAGACAGCTTCATTGTAGAAGACGCGTCTTTGTTCATCACGACTTGAGGACAGTATTTTTGATCGATTGGACAGTAGAGGGTACTGATTGATATACCTGTTTTTACGGAAAGAGAGACCTCAGATTTGAAGAGAGACAAGATGTCGGCAGTTCGCAAACCCCTCAAGAAATCTAATTTGCGCCGGAGTATCGCATTCGAAGATCTTACACAAGATGAAGACAATACGTCGAAAACCGATACTCCCAGCGACGATAGCTCCTTAAACAAACCTCCGAGCGTTAAAGCTACCTCTTTCAAAAAGAAAAAGAGACCTGCATCTTCCCGTCTCTCCTTTGGAGTAGGCGATATAATATCTGGCTCCGATGCCGAGAATCTCGAGGACGATGAATCGTTTACGTTGGTGAAGAAGCCTCTTTCGAGGAAGGCTATAGAGGGAAATACAAAGAAGCTCAATACGAGAGTACCATTGCCGATGAGGACAAGGGATGAAGATGGGGATGGAGATGGAGATTCAGATATGGGAAGACCGAGTTATAGTAAAGATTACTTGAAAGAATTAAAGAGTTCGCAGGCTTCTGCCATGAGAGAATTGGCCGATGTGGAGGTTGGGGGAGGAGAAGAACCATTTCTTGATGCGAGTGAGTTAGAGGGAGCAATGGTTGTGGATTTACATGGGAATGGAGATATCGTTGGAGGATTCGGAGGGAGTGCTGCGATCATACCTACTGAGGCGGAAATAAGAGAAAAGAAAGAAAGGAGAGCGAGAATGGCGAGGGAAAAAGATTTCATCTCGTTAAATGACGATGAACCAGATGGAGGAAGAATTACCTCACTTCTTCCTCGACAAAAAAAACCAGAATCAAGATTAGTGCGCGACGATGAAGAAATTATGGAAGGATTTGAAGAGTTCGTAGACGATGGACGAATTTCTCTTGGGAAAAAACAAGAACGCGAGGAGAAACGACGTCGGAAGAAAGAAATGGCAGATCTGATCCAACAAGCCGAAGGTAGCTCGGATGAAGAAAGCGATGATTCAGAAGCGGAAAGAAGAGCCGCTTATGAAGCTGCTCAAACCAGGGCGGGTATGGATGGTCTTCATAAACATGATGATGCGGCTGCTGCGAGGGAGGAAAATCAGGTTCCGGCGAGAATCACACCGATTCCGGTATTATCAGAGTGTTTGGAAAGATTACAGAATACGTTGAGTACGATGGAGCTTGAATTATCTAAGCGAAAAAAGAAAATTGAAGAAGGAGAAAAGGAAAAATTGGAGATTGCAAAAAGAGAACAGGAAGTTCAAGTATTGTTAACGCAAGCGGGTCAGAGATATGCGGCACTTAAAGCAGATGCGAGTATCAAGGAATTGGAAATGAATGATGTGAAGGGTCTTGTGGATGCTTCTAGCGAGATGGCAAAAGATAAGATCGGAGGTGGTGATAGGGGGTTGGAGAGCTTTGGAAATACACCGGTGGGGAGGGACGAGGTTGTTGATGGGTCTTGAGAGGGATGCGTTTGTAAGATAGGACGTTGATACCATCATAGATATTATGACAAACATTACCTCGCGTAGGTACTTTTGATCAGTCTTGGAGCTTTTGATTACATACCTAGGTACTTGAGAGCTTCAAAGTCATCGTGCCCGACTCCCCAATATCAAAGTCATCTGCATCATAAGAATGTACATGAATAATTCGAAGTACTCTTCCCAATACACATATAGATATCCATTACACCTCAATACCTCCAATAACTACACCCCCTAATACTTAGTAGAGACGAATCTTCCACCGCTACACATCACATCACCATTATCATCAGCTTCAGCCTCATACACCCATAACTTCCACAAAAACCCATCAAGAATACGCCATAACAGAGCATCCATGGTATATACCTCTACGTCATCACCATCTACTTAAAGCCGTATCACGTCATGCATACATATCAACTCAAATCTCCATTTTCCCATCTACCTCATCTCGTCTCGTCTCGTCTATATCCCCCCTATTCCATCCTATGACATTTGTCGTTTCATCAAATCGCGTAGCTGATCAATCAAGCAATCAAGCAACCACTTTTCACAACTAACCATCCATTCACTTTGAACAATTTCCTTTCTTGCCTCATAACCATATATTTATTTCCATTTTCATTTTCAGCAACTACCTAACTGCCATGATACATACCAGCTAGCCCATCAATATAACAAACAAACGCTGGCTGCAAAAGCAATCCTCTTCCAAACCTCCCTCTTCCTCTTCCTAACTTCCCTGTATTTTAAGTTCCAGCCTTCGACCAAGATAAAAACCATCCATCCATCCATCCATAACCCAGACTGAATCAGATCAGGGTATTCCACCATCCCCCACCATATCCCAATGCAACCAATCAACCGCTCGCGACGCAAGTAGCCCAAATCGAAGCTTACCTTTATGTTTATAAAGAGAAACAGACCTGAGCCTGAGCCCATTTCCAATTACAAGTAGGAGTAAAGGTGACGATAGAAAGTATAAAGCACACAAGTAGGTAAGCAAACACGCCTCAAACGCGCCACCGCCAATGCGCCCGCCAAACTGCCAAAAATAAGATAAAAGCAAAACTTAAAGCTCCTCTTCCGCTCTCCTCATTTACCCAACCCCTAACCGAACCAAGTAAACCAAATAAAAACTGCACCAACCACCCACAGCACTCTCCAAACACTACATCCAATCTCTCTCAGTACTCTCCCCATTTTCGTAGTTCTAAATCCTCCCCACCAGACCACTATCTTCCAAGGTTTATAATTTCTCTTCCTCTCCATCTCCACCTTCCTCTTTCTCTCTCTTTCCATCTCCATCTCAAATTCTCTCTCACTTTCCCACCTAAGTCTTCCCTCCAACCCTCCATAATATCCCGCCTTCTCAATCAACGGCTGAGTCTGTTGATATGGAACTCCATTCGAATATCCCTGTCCTGGTAACCCATATACATTCGCCGGACTTGAGGTTCGCGTTCTAGAAGTCCGAGTTGCAAGATTATTGACTGTAGCCGTACTCGAAGTTGACGAATTCCCTTCACTCCTCCGATCTTTTTCCTCTTCATCTTCACGTTTGAGATCTTTGATACTAGTTGGCAACAGCGAGGATTCCGAATCAATTGGACTACCTGGACCCGAAGAAGATCCTTTTGTATCGAGGGCGAAAGGAGTAAGCTTTGTAAAAGGCACGAGAATCGCTCGAATAATCAGGAGAAGAAGTGATATTCCTACCAGAATGCCATAGTTTATAAGAATGCCAATTTGATCCGGTAATAAACAAAGATGCGATTCCATCGTCGTTAAAGTATGTGTGCTTTCGGCCCCATGACCCGTAGGAATCGCATGTAAAGGTTTTCCATCCGCGCCAACTGGATTCCACATACTCAGCATGAGAAAACCAGGTTTGCGAATTCCCATTGCCCAATTCATACTTTTGACTGTTATTTCTCGGGCGTGATTTTTGTCTTCTGGATGTACCAATTCGCAATAGTCATGATCGTCGCCTGAGAAGACAGAAACTACATTGCCAATTTTTGAGATGAGTTTTTTGGAGTCTTCATCGCCGAGGACATTTTGGTATTGGTATCCTTTGGATACACTAATGGCGTTTCTATGATCGGGTATGACTGGCATGGTCTGGCCCTTTGGTGGCGGAGTTGGTGGCCAATGTTCTCGGAGAGGACCGCATGGAGTTCCAGGATTTCGATATAGCGGTACATGCGTAAGAAGAATAGTAGGAAATTCAGCACCATTTGGTCCGGGATCAAGAGTTGGTAAGTGTGCGTAATCTGCCAATTCAACATCTTGAACTGAATGAGAATATTGTATAGCTCTTTCCTTTCCGGCCTGAAAGTCCAACTCTCTAGCCACGGCTTTTCGTTTGGAGACTTGAACATTGTTCAGAAATTCCTCGACTGGTTTGGTGATAGGTGCAGTTTCACTAACTGGACGTTCTGATGCTCCAGCACTCAATGATACCGAATCCACAGAAACAAAGGTATGATTCGCAATAACATCCACTCTGTTTACATCTCCAAAGTAAACCTCAAATCGATCCCGAATAGGAACCTTAATTTGTGCGCCGAAGCCCAAATCATGATTTCCTGGTAAACTTGCAATGAGCTTTCGTCCTCTTTGCCCAACTCCAGCTTCTGTTCCTCCTAGATTCCAATTGTCTGAGAAGATCCTGGAGAATCGACCGTATTCCTTCAGCCAAAAATCCTCTCCGTATCGTTTCCCCCAACTCTCCAAATGTTTTTGCTCTTTTGCTGGTCGTCTTCCTTTTGCCCATGCTTGATCTTCTGAATTTCCATGCGCGGTCTTCCATTCTCTTCCCCCGTCGAATAAATCTCCCAAGAAAAATATAGTATCTGGATGTAATTGTTTCGAAAGCTGTATATAAGACCTCTTCATATAATTATCCGTGTGCCAGACGGTGAAAGTCGACAACGGCCATGGCCTATCAGGGTATGAATGCGGATCCGTTAATTGAGGGTCTGCCAGAAAGATCAAGTGATGGGGCGTAGTATTTGGAGGCTATTCAGATAGAACATATTCATCAGCCTCGTTCTATCCGTCTCAAAAATATCGCCCTCTCCGCAAGAAAACTCACCCATCTCTCCCATTCCTTCCACGCACAAGCTCGCACAGCTTCCTCGAAAACCCAGCGCTCTCCAGACAGTAAAACGACCACCCAAACACACACCAACAAGTGCGGTAAACTGAAAGCTCGTCTCCAACTCCAATCTCTCATCCATCCCCTCACTAACCTCGGTATCCTCGATGTCTTCCCCCCAACCACATTGAAATTTTGTTGGTCTGCCATCCTCTGCAAAGACACTGCCAGATCCGTCGGCAGAACCAATAATAACCTTCTCCAAATCGACGGAGGTTCTCTAAAATGATCGCGCGTCGAATGGGTATATTGAGAATGATGAGAAAAAGCTGCCATTCTGATAACTTCCAATTGTGGTTTGCTTCCCCTACCTATGTAGTATCAACTGCCATCCATACCCGAATCCCCTTGTCTAAGATTCGGTACCAAGGAATGATGACCAAAATTTGTGTTACATTAAGATACGTACTCCTCTATGTGTAACATAATACCTACTCTGGGTATTTGTGGGAGAATTCGTATTTTTGCTTTGTGCATACCTAAAACTGATGTAAATGACTATTTTGTGTCCTCTATGGAAATCATTTGATTACGACGCTGGGAAATTCAAGCTTGGGGCTTGTAGAAACTAAATTTGGGGATCAGATGAGAGGCTGAGCCCTGGAAGGACCCTGTAGATTATTGTGCGATAACAATGGATAAGGGTTGATATTCAGGGGCTTTGACTAGGATCGTTTAGGTGAAGGAAAGTTTATATACATTCATTTGTTTATTTACATATTAGATGTTTATATGAAACAATTTGGAGGAGAGCTGAGATCAAATTGGAGAATCTAGATGCTTATTTCCATATATATACAAATATAAGTACAGAAACGCATCTATTACTATATAAAAGTACATACAGGTTAACTATGGAGTAAGATTAGACGTCACAAAGTAAAGAATGAGAAAGTTGTCAAAGTTGTCAAAGTTGTCAAAGTTGTCAAAGTATACAGAAACTATACAGACTAGCTACTCACATTGAATACTAAATCAAATCATATACACATGCCTCTTCCCTCACAATTAGTCTGCCTCCACGGCAGTGGCCCCCGGAGGGCCAGCGGAGCATCATCTAAAGTTACCTACTCGAATATCCATCTTACAAACTTTAGTACTATGATCAGCTCTGCAAGTAGTCAAGTCTTTCATACGATAAAGGCCAATAAATCATTGATTTCTATACGATTAGCATAATTCCATTCATGGGGCCAGGCCCCCAGACCTCCCTTTGCTCGCTGCGCTCGATTTAAGACTGAAGTAGACAGCAGCGATATGAGGATATGACACAAACCAAGTACGATTCCGATCAATATCTAAGCTTGTTCAGAAACATTCAAAACTCCCAGGCTAAATTAGATAAGACAATATAGATCTACCTATACTGAAACATGGGGGTATCAATCATCATTATCGTTATCATAAGTATCATAGAACCTCTTCTTTCTGTTCTTCCAGATTCTCTTTCAAGAAGACATGGCTGTTCCAACCCATTCTCCTCACTTGAATTTGCATACTTTCAAGTACTCTCTGTTTGACCCCTTTCTCGCTTCCATTACTACCATCAACCACATCCGTGCCTACAAAAGCTCCATGTGTACTTGAGAAGCCATGAGGTTTCAGAACCTCCCACATTCCAGCTACCTCGTCCGCACTTAAGGGTATCATATTAGGAATACTCCACATGAAAGCATAACTATTCATTCCATCCGGTCTTGTATTTTGTCCTCCCCCAGGACCTTTACTCCAATCTCCCAATGCACTAGGTGTGGTTACCAGAGTATCCGCTACCAATAATCTTTCATGAGCAAGACAAACCAAGCTTCCTGGAAAATGACCACCGAGCTTCAACATCTTAACACCAGTCTTCTCACCTCGTATCTCAAGCTCCTCTTCTTTTCCCTCAATAAATGTTCTAGCTTTTCCCATTCTATCAAGTCGGTTCAACCAACTCTTATCCTCCCAACTCAAGTAGACAGGACAATCGAATGTCTCTGCCCAATCCAAATGTGTAGTATAATAATGCGGATGAGATATCACAATCGCTGCTAATCCACCCAACCCTTGAATCCAGTCCACAGTCTCATCATCCAAATAAGTTATACAGTCCCACAGCACATTCCCAAGCGGTGTCTTAATAAGAACTGCTCGTTGTCCTATGGCGAATTTAGGCTCGGTCCATATATTCCAAAATCGATCATCATTATCGAGTTGTTTCCATTGATTCTTATATTGGCCTCCAGCTTTCAAAGCCGCAAGTGTAGTGAATGCTTGACCACTTGGTGGTACAAATTGTCGTGGATCATCGCATATTCGACATCTGGTAAGAATCGATCGATCTTCGGCATCAAACTGTGTACCGCATGCTGTACATATGAGTAGATGTTCTGAGTTGGACATTATGGATGCCGGTGGGGTTTGATATTCGTGACGAGGATCTTCGAAATCGTGAACAGCACCGTCGTGAACTATGGTTGCCGGTGTCGAGATGGAAGAGTAAGGAGTGGAATGAGTAGACATCTTGATAAGAAAGATAACTAGGTATGTGGCAGTGTTGAACGATATCTAAAAAGAGGGGTAGAAAGTAATCAGATGATCCGGAAATGGTGTTGACGCTGATTAGCAGCACGTTTATAGCCAAGGTATTCGAGTAGCCTCGTAGCTTCTCCTGATATGATTTGTTTGAGGATTTTGGTTGATTTTTCATTTGACACACCACACTACACCACACTACACCACTTTTCCCCGCAATATGCTTGTTTTCTGATTTGATACGTTCGATTCTAGCTAATTGACCAAATTAGGAATGTACAGCCGCTTATCTGGAGGGAGGGGTCCTTCCGTTCCAGGCCGGATATCGATGGCTTTAGAGTTCCCCGTCTAGCTAGAAGCCAACATTCTTCTTCAATTTCTCTTCCCCTTTGTATCTTTGATATTGTAAATACCCTCACATATCTGCGCAGTTTCTACTTGCTCATATTCAAAATGGTTTTCTTACTTGATTATTTCCAGCACAGGAGGGATTGGTAAGTGTTCATCCGGTTCTCATATCTTATCGTTATCAAAATCACCTTGGTGCGAGAGAGGATCTCTGGGGAATGCCAAGCACAGCAATACCTAACTGTCCATAGTCAATTCAAACAAGCAGAACGAACTCAACGGATACAAAACCTCACAAGTTATCATGGAGCATTCACAAATCCAGAAAGACAAGTTCTATCGAAACCAATTGAAGAACTAGTCAAAGATGTTCACACCCAAGCTATCCAACCAATTGATATCCTACGAGCATACGGAAAAGCTGCAATCAAAGCTCATGAGAAAACAAATTGTGTAACGGAGGTTATGATTGATGCTGCTGAAGGTTGGACTACCGATGGAAGTATTAATTTCAAGGGACCATTAGCAGGTATTCCTATAAGTCTAAAGGATTCAATTGTAGTTGGGGGTTTCGATACAACCGTAGGATACAGTAGCAATGTTGGTAACAAGGTAGAGAAAGATGGAACCATGGTGAGGATATTGAAAGATGCTGGAGCAATTCCATATGTCAAGACAAATCTTCCTATTACATTACTAAGTTTCGAATCAACAAACGATCTTTGGGGACGATGCACAAATCCTCATAATAACAAATACTCGCCAGGTGGATCTACAGGTGGTGAATCTGCTTTGTTAGCAGCTGGTGGTGGAAGAATTGGAATTGGTTCAGATGTTGCTGGGTCAGTTAGAGTTCCAGCTCATTTTTCGGGTATCTATAGTTTGAGATGCTCAACTGGAAGATGGCCGAAGAATGGTATGTGCACAAGTATGCCAGGCCAAGAAGGTATTCCTAGTGTGTTTAGTCCCATGACAAGGACTTTGGAAGATCTCTCATATTTCACAAAGTCTATGATTGGTATGCAACCATGGAAGTATGATCATAGTGTTCACCCTATTCCATGGAGAAAGGAAGCATGGAAGGATTTCAGCGAAAAGAAGAAGTTCAGAGTTGGTGTCCTAAGAACTGATGGTGTTGTGGATCCAAGTCCCGCTTGTATGAGAGCTGTGGACGAAGTAGTGGCTGTGCTGGAAGAAGATGGCCACGAAGTCTATGATGTTAATCCACCATCTCCATACGAAGCACTTTACCTTGGCTCACAACTTCTCAACGCAGATGGTTGTAAGACATTCAAATCGTTCTTCAGAACTGGCGAATGGGAAGATCCCGGAGCAAAAGCAATGAGCTTTCTTATGTCGTTACCAAGTCCATTCAAATGGATGTATTGGGCCTGGGTCAAATACGTTAGAAGAGATGATATATGGGCTGGATTAATCAAAGAATGGCATGAGAAATCTGCTTATGAGCAATGGAAACTCGTCGCCAAAAGAGAAGCTTACAAAGCTAAATTCCATGCTTGGTGGGAAGATGAAGTGAAACTTGATTTCATGATTACTCCACCAAATGCCACACCAGCAGTACCTCACGACGGAATGAAAGATGCAGTCAGCAGTTGCGGTTACACTTTCTTATTCAACTTGGTGAGTTCATTGCATAACCCCCTTGAAATTTCCGACTAATAAAAAACAGCTCGACTATACTGCCGGTATCATGCCTATTACCCATGTCGATAAAGAGCTCGATCAACTCCCATCCAATTTTTCCCTCAAATCTCTAAATGGTGTTGCATATGGTGCTTATAAACATTACGACGCAAATGCTATGCATGGACTTCCGGTAGCTATACAAGTGGTGGGTCAAAGATTGGAAGAGGAAAAGGTTCTCGCTATCATGCATAGAATTGAAGATTTATTGGATGAGGATAAATATGAACTTTTGGAAATCGATTAAGAAGGTAATCTTACATATGATGATTGTTTTTCAAGAGCGAAATCGGAGTTGGGAGGCAGGTCATTGGATATTGAGCATGGTTTTGACATGGTAGTGAGATTTGGTTGATAGAATACATCAATAGCTAAAATATCCTCTAAAACTAATATTTTAGCATGAGTGTGAAATTGGAAAGTTGTGAATGGTCGTAGCCTGTACAACCCAAAAGAGGTAGATAACTCGAAGCGCGATCGGAGTCACTGTCATATATTGAGAATTTCTTTCAAGTCAAATTAACCCACGAGTCAACTCAGCTGTCATGTTCTACATCATAAAAATAAGCAGAGAAACCCAATGGTGGATTGGATTTGGAACGTTCGCTTCTGTCCCCTATCTCGCATCGCGCCGACATCGGAGGTGAACACCTGAACCTCAACTTACATTCGATGTCATCTCACGGGAGGGCTAATAGTATATAAGAGGTAAAATATCAATATCCAATTCAAGAATTCGATAGTTCAATCTTATTAAGTGATCATTACTTGTTGTTTATCGCTCCTGGATTTCTTGATATCGATATTTTAATTCATTCCGAATAGACCTGTGTTTGAATCGCCACGACGTCCACAATTATAGTTGTAGCTACAATTACGAACTAAAGTCAATAATTGCGATCTCGAATCCAAAATTCAAGTTTAGGAATATCGTTTCTGTGATTGAGAATTATGGAAAAAGCTAAGGGTCAGGAAGATCACTGGTCTGCTTCGGTATTTTTATCTCTTATTCTTTTGCCTCTTGATATTTCTTCTTACATATCAACCTTCTACTTACAATTTGTCTCACAAACTGAATGATGGAAACTGGAACGAGAAATGGGAGAATAATAAAATGAGATCCCTCGGGGGAAATGAAGATTAGAAACTCAAGCTAACATGTATGAATAGGCATATCAAAACTCCGCTTCTTTTGTCCCGAAACTTGCGGGAAAGGTTTTGGGCTGGTTAGATGTGCAGAGTGATGATGTGGTGTTGGATATTGGGTGTGGTGGTTAGTTGTTATATTTTGTTCTTCTTCTTTTTTCTTTTGAGGATTTATTAGTGTGAGGTGAATGAAGAGAGAGGAACGAGAGGAAATGGGATAGAACGAGAACAAATATACTAACTTTGTTTGCCTATGTAGATGGAATTATCCCAGTTCAAATCGCGCACACGCTTTCCAAAGGATCAGGAAGTATCCATGGAATTGACAGTTCGGAAAATATGATTGCTGCTGCCAAAAAGGCTGCTGTTGCAGAGGGTGAAGCGATTCCAGGAATTTGTACATTTCAAGGTACTTGCCTAAATTCTCATTTCTACTTCCTTTCTCCCATGCATCCAGCTTCGCATTTTCCCACAACAAACGCACACTTCTCTAACACAAACCAGTCCTCGACGCATCTTCTCCCCAAGATCTCTCCACCCTCCCATCCCAGACTTACACCAAGATTTTCTCCAATGCCGCACTCCACTGGATTCTCCGCCCCGAACCCATCCGTATACAGTTCTTCAAAGAAGTCAAAAGACTTCTCAAACCCAACGGAGTTTTCGTCTTCGAAATGGGAGGCATGGGTAACGTAGCAGAGATGCGCACTGCGTTGTTAAGTGTTGTTGGGCGTCGCTGTGAGGGGGGGTTGGAGAGGGCGAGGAAGGCAGACCCGTGGTTTTTTCCTGACGAGGTGTGGATGAGGAGTGCGCTTGCTTCTTCTTCTTCTTCTTCTTCGGATGTTGGTAGAGAAGGAGAAGGAGAGGGAGAATGGAAGATCGAGAAATTGGAAAGAGAATACAGGGCTACGCCGACGGACAAGGGGGGAATAGAAGGCTGGGTGAAGTTGATGGGGAAACAGTTTTTCGATGTTCTTGGGGATGGGAATGAGAGGAAAGAAGCTGAGAAGGAGGTTTGTGAGGTCTTGGAAAGTGTATGTAGAAGTCCTGGAGGTGGAGATTGGATGGGGTATGTTAGATTGAGGGGGATGATTAGGAGGGTTTAGAGTTTAGGGTTTAGAGCTCAGGGCTTATGGGGAGAGGGTGTTTGGATTTCTGGGTTTGGCTGAATGATCTGATGAGAGGGTAGATGGCAAGTAGAGGGCTGGGAGATTCATTGTCGTTTATGCTATGTTAGTCTTCACTTGGTCTTGATGGAAAAAAGCTGCACGTCTGCAAATCCCCCTCGGAAGAAGATTCTCTGCAACTATAAAAATACTCAAAAACGGGAATTTTGAAGCTCATGAAAGTGCACAATGCCTATTCCGGTACTTATACCAAAATATCTTCGTTCCAATACTCAAAACTAGTTCGCCACATTAGAAGTTCTTTTTTTTGTCGAAAGGTGAAGTTACTCCTCCATCGACTGGTGGGAGGGAGAGATGAGTACGTGGTGTTTTTTGTTCTATAATGCATTATCGCCATTAAAAAAATCAAATTTTTTATTCTTGTTCCTGTCATTTTCAAGAAAATTCGACAATTTGTTGTCATCAAATTAATTCATATTATCACATTTCATCTCACGACTTTCTTTCTTCTCTCTTTTCCCCCTTTAGATCTCTGGATTGGAGTGAGTCCAGCTCAGATAGTTTAGTAGAAATTGACAATAGAGAGGTATTCTTTGAGCATGAGAATGGCGCAACAGGGTTTAAAGGGCGGATATGGGAGATGTGAGAAGTGACGGAGAGAGACTGAGTTAGAGATCATACTACGCATAATTGATAGCACAGGGTAGACATATAAACTTCGATTAACGAAAGGTCTTTGGACTCTGCTAAACTTTTGAATCAGCATTAAAAGAGAGCAAATTTCCCCTCCTAGTGTCAAAAGACTGCAGTCAAGACCATGGAAACTTACGTATTTGTTTTTGCTTGCTGTCACTGTACAATAATGATAAGGAAATTCTTGCCGCGTGTCTTGTCAGCGAGGAATTATTGTCGAACTGAAGCGTCATTGTTGAGTGTCATTGTTGAGTGTCATTGTTGTTCTTTTATCATCACTGAAATTATTTATCATGAGAAATCTCATATGCGAGAGCAGATTTACGTTGCCGAATTCACTGTCTAGAGATATTCATCACAGGTTCTCTTACCATCGGTCAATCTCTAAGTTTTGTGACACCAAGACTCTCACAAATAAGGATGTAATTTGCGAGAATAAGTGGACGTCAGACACTCAAAAGCCCTAAAATCCCGTTGTTCAACAAGCCAGATTCCACGCAACTACACCCCACCAATCTCCTGGGAAAAGCCCAGTGTCGAATCTCACAGAAGTGTCTTGGAAATCTGGTGCATTGAGAATAGCGCTTTTATACTCAGATTCCATGCCACATACGCGAGAACTTGAGAAGTTCTTGATTTTCAAAAGAACAACCATTTAAAACAGAATGGAAGGTAACTCAGCTGTGTGTAGATTTGCAGTCATTTTTAGTTCCGCTTGCAAAACCCAGCACTCGTGTTACACATGGCTATTCTTGATGGAATTCGTTTGTTTAAGTAATATACCCCTTCTCTCGAGTCTCGTTGTTCTCAGGATTGAGCAGATGATACTCTTTTGTTTGACTCGGAGCCTCTATATTTTCAAGTTTGAAATGTTCATGCTGTAATAAAGCTGAACATGGATTCCTAGGGGAAAGTTTCCTCGTTACGTTCATTGTAATTAGCCTAAGAGCTTTTTTAGCTCCCGAACAGAGACATTATAATTGTAACCTATCACTGTCTTCCAGATCCATTGTTCTCATCCAGATACCTCGTTGTCGGTTCGACTCGTACTCATCAACGTTCCTGTATAGCACATTGTTGTCAGAATTTGTTGAGACGAGATTCCATTACTTCTTCGCGAGTTATAGCATATTCAGCATTCTGGGGATATGATAGAATTGGCGAAAGATGATGGATAGAGATATTTGAAATACAAGACTCTTTTTTAACTCTGAAATACGGAGCTAAACGAACGCCAAATGTTTTTTCTATTCCTAGGGTGAGCTTTGTATATACTTGAGTTTGAAGGGAAAAGGAGCTCGGCTTGGAAAAAGAACAACAAGGGACATGAGTTCTTGGGGTGGGAGATGGGCTGGACGGAAAATAAACAGATATGATGTTATTGTGAATGGAGAAGCATATGTTACTTGGGGATTTGTTACACTCTATTCCACTTCTGATAAATCTCAAAATTGCTAAAAAGCCTAGTTTTACTCGTGTGAGAATGCTATCTTTACATCTGAAGTCACATCTATGACTTATTTCTACTACCATCGCGTTGATTTCTTCTGCTATCTCTGAAAATGACAATGCATTGCCGTAGGACATCTCAATACCAACCATAAGTCACGTTGAATGGCGATAATATCTGCAGCCGGCCTTTGGTTCCCCCTTAATGAACTATGAGCCGATGTAGCTTGCGGAACGCACCGTCCTGAATGCTCACACTGCTCTCTCATTATTCTCTATGTTTGCGATATCATTCAAGAAATCAGAGAAGCGTATCAAACCAATTGAATTTGAAACCAACGTGGAAGACAATTATTACTTAATTATGACTGATGTACTCTACTAGGAACTTTGGTTGAAGTAGCAAGAAAGGCCATTGTGCTTTGTGGGCACTTGCTATAGTAATCACTCGATACATTCAAAGATAAAAGCACCAACCGAAGCTGTGAAAAATTAGCAAAAACTTTTCTACCACCTCATGAGCCATATCTACTAGATGAAGCACCTAACAAGCCATCCTGCCAAGACTCGTAACTTATGCCCTTCAGAGAAGGGGGGCCTAAATCTAGATATGCAACAAACCACTCAAACTACCAAAAGTCTCGAGTGATCTTAATCAAACTTCATGACTTACCAATTTTTAACCAATTGAAAGTCATATCGCGAATCCTAATCATGATATTGAAAGAAAAGTAGTATCTCACCCCTGCCATATCGTCATCACATAAGCACAACGCCCGAATCCTTCAATCTCTATACGCCAGTTCGGTAAATACTAGGCCAAATGCGGCATAGCAATTGTATAAGAATACTTCCCCAGATATCAAGATACAATGTTTCCACGAGCTGTGCAATCATCTTATCACCTCTGTTGGATTCGAAGTTTGGTTGCACATCTAGAGATTGAACTATCTCCGAACGCACAATATCTTATATCTTGGTTAGAATCGTGAAGTTTTGTTGGATGTCTGGAATTTGAATGTTCTCCGGAAAGCAATGTTTGCTCCTCAGACTTAAGACATGACTAGATTGCTCGATGATTGTAGTGAATGGACATAGTATGATGGGTCAGCAGCAAAAATGGTATGGGGGTCGCTTCCTCTTCTCTCATGATCTAGCTCATGAATCAGAAAGTGTTAATATACCGTTCTTTTAAAATGATAATAATTGAATATTTTGGAGCATTTTGACCCGAGCTCAAATAATTAGAAGGCCCAACATCCACCCTTCCTTACGACACGTTTAATTGATTCTTTCACAAGGCAAAACTGTTAGACTGGCCTCCGAGTTAGCCGGACATTAGCGAGTGCGAAGAATATACAATAGACTGTATTCATTTGCTTGAATAGACGCCGGTCAAGTCTCGTATCTGTAGATTTCTTCCCACGCCCTTGAGCTGACATGAAATCGGACCGAGAATTCTACCAATGTAAAACTATCATCATCGTTTTTGCAAAGATTTGAGATAAATAATGATACCATGTTTGGCAGATTAGATCCTGGGAAAAGCGCAGCTGTTTCTACCTACGGTAGCGGTCGCCTTACCAAATTTGTAAATGTTGGAGTAAATCTGAAAAAGGACCGATTCCCCGCACCTCCGCAAACTGCAGATCAATCTTCTAGTTATATGGTTCAATTGCTATTCGTACAATCCACATGAAGCATTGAGGGGTATCTTTGCATTCCTTTCGCGAGATGCTTATCATGTCGCTTGATAATATGCGACCTTCAATCCGTCATGTCGATTAGGCCACTAGGCTTATCAATGTTGATAGTACTTTAACAACACACAAAATTTTCACTAAAATAGTTTGAGTTGCCCACTCTCATTAACGAGAAGGGCCACGTAAAGTATCGAAACCGAGTCAAGAAATCCAAGTTCTAGTTCCCCCTGGCCAAAGAAGAACTCTGATGTGAACCGTCTAGCCAGCGGATTTTGAAATTCACAGGGAAGAAGGCAGTTTCAACATGTCCCATACGAGTGAAAGCCATTGTACACTTCGTGCATCAAGCTTATGCATGAGCTCTCATCCTACTCTACTGGCGTCACTAATCTCCATGCGTGGCAGCAATTCCATCTTCCATCTCCTCATTCTCACTAAATCTAACCTGGAGACTCCAGAATCCAGCAACTTCGTCAATGTGGGACATTCTTAAGATTCAACGTGATGGTGGATCATACGCTGACGCGTACCCGCTTTAGCAATTTAAAGCCCGTTACCATAGATGGAAAGTTGTCAGCGTTGCAATTCCAACAGGATGTCTAATCCGAGCACCTATCGGGCCTTCTATTGCGCTTATTGACTCAAGTTATGGAAATCGAGGTTGGTTTATCGATTCATTGGAATTTTATGAGAGCTTCGTAAGCTAAGGTGAGCGGGTATCGGCACAAACACGGGGTTCAGTAAGGTTGTCAGTCGGCTAAACATCGGTTATCGCTCTTATTCCCAGAGAATGGGAGGTTTTCAGACTGTTCAGTGCCGTTTCGACACCCGAGTCGGCTTTAGCAAGGAGTTTGGCTTACAAAGAGAGGATTTTGGAAAAACATTCTTTCGATGTAAGGATAGTAATTGATTTGGTGATGTGTACTGGTGTATGTCTCCTGTCTCCTCCGATAATGCGTGGTTATCGGGTGATTATGAACGTTGGTTAGTTCGTATAACTGTTAGACTCTGAGGATGCTCGGTATCGATCCTAGAATCCCGCTATTTGTCGGGACCGAAAAGAAAAAAAGATTATTGAAGCAATTTCAGAATTTTTTGCTCATTTTTCATCATCTTTATCGTAATGGATTTAGTATCTGATGATATGATGCTGGTAAAACGGTCTGTTGCGGGAACTGAAATTGTCCGATTAACAAGATTCTTGAGAGCGTAAAGAGCTGGAACTGATATGAGCCCCCTTTATTTCCCGGAAACTCTCCTCGTCACCATTCTATGAATGTCCCCACCACAGTATCTCCACTGGCACTAGGAAAAATAGAATTATCAAACATGCATTGGAATATTCTCACCATATACGAAGCAGAGATTCAGTTTCTTGATGTTTAGAGTCGTGTTGGGGTTTTCCCACCCGACGAACCTCGGGGTTGAACAGTCACTCCATCTGGAGAGAAAGGGCTGAATAGCTATGGAGTCTATCTTACCCGCCGCCCGCGGAGTGTTGTTAGCGGTCGAGGAGAAGTCATGAGTGCGGAGCTTAGCGGAGTTGTAAACATTGCCTTGTTCGTTGCCGACATGTTAGTATTAGCTAGGGAAGTCTTTGAGTATGGACGAGAAACTTATTGACGATCGCGCTTATTTGTCTGATGTCGTTGAAAGCCAAGAATTCAAGCAAAGCTTGACGATATTCGCATGACGAGCAGCGCCCCAGTCGACGGGTGGCTTGTAGAACCAGCCTGACGGTTGATAGGCTAAGGCTTTGGAGCTCTAATAATCGCACTATGGCACTATAATCCTTGTATCTAGTTTGTTCCGTAGCCTTGGCACATGATGCAGTGGTAGAATCCTAGCCGAGACTTATCATTCTTCGGGGTGGCGCACGCGAGTTTCTAATTCGGAAATAAAAGAATAGTCTAAAATTGGGGAAATTAGAGAGGACGCAACTTCTGGTCTAATGGGAATGCAAGGAATCAGGATATTCAAGAGTGGCTTAAACTCCAGATTGTTTGTTGTCAAATGGCAACCCGAGCTACTGGCAACGAATCCTGGGGAGGAGGTTGAAAAAAAGAAAAGAATGGGGATCGACGTATGACATTCAGGCTTCCCCGAATCCTCCATGAGTCCTATCCATAAATTGATAACCAAAGAGTTAGGAATTAACGCGTGGCACACCTCCCCAGAGCGTCCACTTTGAAGTGGGGAGAGTCTTTTGCTGAAAGACTACTCTTGAGTTTATCTGTTATGTAGCATTTTCGAGCCTAAGCTTGATCGGGAGTCCCCGCGGGAAAGGCTTTGCCCTTGAATATCCATAGAAAGTTGGAAATACGGAGTACATATATGAAGTTCTCTTCTTCTTTGTCTTCTTTTCACAGACTGTCTTCATTTCATCTTCATCGTGCTCCGCCTCCCCTTACCGCACTCCTCCAATTGTGCTCTCGTTTCATTTTCACGCTGACGACAATGGCCATCATGGCAGAAAAGGGGGCTCCGAGCCAGTCGCTCGTTGCTCGACAGAATGCAGCCAAAGCTCATGGTCTCATGGGCATGCTCAAGAATCCTTATGTGTTCTTGACATGCTTATTCGCATCATTGGGTTGTATGATGTATGGTTAGTACAAGCATTTCCATTCCTTGTGACTAGCGAGCAATGGCTAACATTCGAATAACAGGTTACGACCAAGGAGTCATGTCCCCAATCCTGGTTATGGAAAACTTCGAGAACGAATTCCCAACTCTCACTTCGTCAACACTTCAAGGATGGCTCGTTGCTTCCCTTGAGCTTGGCGCCTGGTTCGGTGCTCTTTTCAACGGATACCTCGCAGATAAAATCTCAAGAAAATACAGTATGATGGTTGCCGTTCTCATTTTCACACTCGGTACTGGTCTCCAAACTGGTGCTCAGAACCCATCATACTTCTTCGCAGGTCGTATTATCGGCGGTGTGGGTATTGGTATGTTCTCCATGGTCATTCCATTATACCAAGCAGAAATTGCCCCTCCAGAACTTAGAGGATCTTTGGTGTCACTTCAACAACTTTCCATTACCATCGGAACTACCATTGCTTTCTGGCTCGACTTTGGATTCTCCTTCTCTGGTGGAAACAAGTGTAAGCCAGAGGGTATTGCAGACCCATATCTCGCTGATGGCACCTATAATGCTGCTGCAAACCACGGACACTCTTGTACTGGTCAAAACCAAATCTCCTGGAGAGTTCCATTGGCATTGCAATTGATTCCAGCCTGGACCCTTTTCATTGGAATGTTCTTCTTCCCATTCTCTCCTAGATGGTTGATGTTGAAGCACCGTGAAGAAGAGGCTGTTTCATCTCTCTGCAAACTCAGACGTCTCGACGCCAATGATCCATTACTGCGAGCCGAATTCCTCGAAATTAAGGCCGCTGTCATGTTCGACGAGGAAACCCAAGCGGAGCAAATTGGCGCTGGTGGAATGATGGCCCCATGGAAAGCATTATTTGCTACTCATGTGTTCAAGAGAATCTTCTTGGGATGTGCTATGATGGTGTTCCAACAATTTACTGGTATCAACGCTGTCTTGTACTATGCCCCTCAAATTTTCGCCAGTTTTGGTTTCTCTAGCACTACCACCACTCTTCTAGCTACTGGGGTCACTGGTATCTTGCAAGTTCTCTTCACTTTACCAGCTGTTTTGTACCTTGATAAATTCGGTCGCAAGACTTTCCTCATTGCTGGTGCCATTGGTATGTGTATCTGCCACATCGTTGTCGCTGCCGTCGAAGGTGTTTACGAAGATCAATGGAACCTCAATGAAGGCCTTGCTGTTACACAAGGATGGGTCGCCATTGTGTTCATTTGGCTATTTGCGGTCAACTTCGCCTATTCTTGGGGACCTGTCACTTGGGTTCTTGCTCAAGAAATCTTCCCAGCCAGTGTCAGATCCCGTGGTGTCTCTCTTGTCGCATCTACCAACTGGATGTTCAACTTTATCATCGGCCTGACCACCAAAGACATGCTCGACTCCATGAAATATGGTACATACATCTTCTTTGCCGTATTCAGTGCCGGAGGTGGCTTCTTCATCTGGAAATTCTTCCCTGAAACTAAGGACAAGACATTGGAGGAACTCGATGTGTACTTCGGTGGTAGCATTGACAGTATTGCGGCTGCAGATAAAGCAAGAATGCAAAGCATCAACGAGAGACTTGGTCTTGCTAATGCTGAGAGCGCCGAAGATATCAAGTTGAACAACGACGAGAAGATTGCTAGAACTACTCACCAAGAATTGTAAACAAAGAAGTGGTGTAAAGTCACGTGTGGGATGTGGGGTATCTGGATCATGATTTTGATGTATTTTACTTGAGATAGTAGTGGTTAGCATTTGTAACGAAATAATGAGACGAGTTCCGTTCAAAAAGAAAAATTTCCCTATCTTATGTTTGATAATTCGTACCACTTCCTACGCGATGTCTCCAAATGTTTGCTCGTTGGGCTATCCGCTCCGCTCCGCTCCCAGCTCTCCGTCAAGAAAAGACTTCTACGCGTAAGAGACCACTTTGACTGATTGCTATACAATTACTGGAAGCAAGCATCCTGTTAACAACTAGCCGTATGGTGCTTGAGGTGTTTGGGTGATTCGTGAACTGACCTCAAACTGTTCTCGATACCTTCGGATTTCACTCTTCGCTAACTTATAAAAATTTATATAAGAACATTGAATTTGATTTTTGTACTGATATCTACTCTAGGAGATTTCAGAGACATGAGGTTGGGAAGAATTCACTAGCTTCTACCGACACACTATGTTACCAAAGCCTCCGCCAAAGTGAAGTTTCAAAGTCCCTAGGTGGCCTTCACAACTACTTGCGCTGGTACCAGGGGAATCCACTTTCCGTAATCAATATGCATCCCTTTCAATCCACCAACTTGAGTGTATGCAACAGTTCCAGCAACATCTGCTGGATATCCCCGTTCCTGACCCCATATCTCCATCTCTCTATCTGTTCCCTCCTCGTCTTCCACTACCTGAGCTCCGGGTGCTACCACATAGATTTCAAAATCCATGAGAGGCTCTGCTCTCATAGTCTGGCTGAGATTAAAGGCATCCTCACATAAACTTGATATTCTTTTCTTGACGACTTTATCATTTGGTTTCCGTAATGGTCCTAGGAATTCTTCTAAGGCTGACGCAAAAGCATCCACATTTGTCTTTGCTTCTCTCTTTCGAAATCTTTTCGCACACTTGTACGTGAGAACTCTCCAATTGCGGTACTCAATCTTTTCCGTATCATCAACTACAAACTTGTTAGCAAGGGCCAGTTTTACTGTTGGCTACGCATGACTATTACCTTTCTGGATCTTCTGTTCAAATTCCACAAGTCCAGATTCCATTTTTCTACTCTCGTCTTCATCATCAAGGCCGAATCCTGGCTTTAGAAATATTTCGTCCCACAAGAATTGAAAGATGCCTCTTTCAAGGCGTAGTACCTTTGCGCTCGAAGCTAATGTTTTGTCGAATGCTGCGTTCATCATTTCATCTCTTGGTTTTTGTTCACTGCCGTACTTTACATTTGATTGGCTCAAATCTAGGTGCGATCTGACTAACGTTCGCAAATTATTTATCAAACTACCATATTCTTGTTTCCAAAAAGTATCATATCGAGGGACCTCCGAAGCAATTTTAAAAACAATCTTGCGAAAGTCGGCGGTTTCCTTTCTGGATTTTTCAAGCTCCAATCGACCATTACGATTGTGTTGTTCCAAATTCGCATTCTGTTGCTTGAGTTCCTTGAGTTGAGTCTCCAAATTCTGCACATTTTGGGGCGGCTGACCAGCCGGTGGTTGAATGGTATTACACCGAGCTTGAAGGTCTTCGACCTGTGCTCTTAATTCGGTGACATCTTTCTCGGCTTGAGCCAGTTGCAATTCTGCTTGAGCTTGACGGGGTTTGGCTTGATGTAGTAGAAATTCTGCTCGAACTTGGCCGCTTTTGTTGGGTGCACTAGCCATTTTGCGACCGAAAGCTTTGAGTTCTTCTGATATCTTCTGGTAATTACTCTCAAGGTCTTTGTATCGTTTTTGGGACTCATCCTTTCCATTTTCGAGAGCACCTGCTTCGGGCTGTAGAATGATGTTCATTAGTAATGGAAAAGAAAATGCAATGTTGAAGCCATAATTCAAAGGTTTCAAAAGAAGTCATACATGACTAGGATCGAACTCACTGGGACTTGACCACGTTGAGACAGCATTTTCTCAAGCTCGACTTCAATTTGCTCGAGCATCTTACCCACCAATTCTACAGCTTGTTGAACAGATCTTGCATCTTCAACATCTTGGCTCTCTACATCCCGGCTGTCTTTGGGCGCGAGAATTTCGGGATTCATTCTGAATACTGTAATTGCAGCTTCAAGAGATTGGTTAAATTATGTCTTCCTTGAGGTCACGGTGTTGATTTTGATCTGACTACTTTCGCCAATTTTGCATTTATGAAAGGGACCTCCACGCCATTCATTATCAAAGAACTAGAGATTATTCTCTTTGTCAGTCTCGATATTATACCAGTTATTGTCTTATCACAGTGGTTATACTTTTCCGTTTGCAGTGTCGGAGCTCGTAGTTTTTTCCTCATTAAAGTTTAATTCTTACTTTGAGTTATCAGCGCTTTTTTCTGAGACAAAAGTCGTGAATTTACAAAGAAAAATATTATTTAGTATTTGTGGGATTGTTCTCGCCTGTACTGATAGTGAATAAATATACAACTTGATCCATACCTTGCTGATTTGGACCTAAATGTTATGTTTCAAATAGTCTCCGCTGTTGATGTGGTACCATAGACTATCCTTGGAAGGTGAACTGATGAGTGAGATACTCCACGTATATCCGAGCAGAAGAATGTGATCTTGTTCATACTTCCTCCAGTCAAGGGTAGACTAGTAAATGCCAAATCTAATATACTGTTCTGACAGTATCTATCAGCGTCACTTAGACGACATAGAAACTCGCATTTTCCTACCAGATAAACTACTGCAGCTTCTATACAAGTGTCAGCAGTGTTTCGTTCGGCAGATGTTCACCTCAGCGGTGCAGTAGACCGTAAGATGGCCATGTTCAATCTCCCAACTTACCATAATTATATCAATAAATGAAGCATAATCTATGTGCTTGCTCAACTGGAAACCGCTGCATCATACAAGCCTAACCTGTAAGCACTCCTTGATGGTAATTCCCCTTGAACCACCATTGCGCTTTCGTCGGTGTCCTTCATCTCTCATCACACTACATGGTTCCCAACATCGCGTCTAATATATGCAAGAAGAATGCCTCCTCCCGCCTCCTTTGCAGAAGCACAACTATAACAAGGAAAAGTATTGCAGAGTCAAGCTATTTCCAAATACACAAATTAAAAGGTATAATATGGCAAGCTAAAAGTCATGATATAACAAGACGGTATACAACCCACTGCACGAAGAAGTTAGTCGCCAATTTATGACTCGGCCTTCACTTTAATCTTTCGAGCCGTATATCAAGGCCAGATGCATCAAACAATAGTGGGGGTATGGACTTGGAGAACAATGGAAATCTCAAATCAATCTCACACTTTCAGTATCTCTTCAAGCATCTTAAATGTTGGTTCAATGATTCATCATGAATCAAACAATCCGCAAATAGACTCTCAAAGACTTCAAATAATATTTGAATTAACTATGCTATTAGTAAAGTCGAGGAGCGTGTCATGATTCCATGTAACAACTGTTAAAATCTCTAAACAAATGACAAGGTACTGCGCGAAGTCTTTGGTATCATCCATCTGTTCACTCGCAAGAAAAACCAATAGGTGAGAACCCCAAATCAAAGCCTGAAGTATCCTTCTACATCATATTCAATCATACTTGGCCTCAACACTACCCATTTCCTTGCCCTTGATCTCGAGCGAGAACTTCATCACAGCAGATGAAACAGCGACTACCAAGTCATAATGAATATCCCAGCAGGGAGTACCCAGAACTGAAGTTCTTTGGTTGAATGTTGAATGATCCACGCCACTCAAATCGGCCTTCAAAATGCAGTTTTGCTTAACCGTAATTCCAGGATGAACAGGAGCAGCTGTGCTTTCACATTGAAGGAGAGTTTCTTGAAATACGAGTGCGCTATTTGTGATGGCTCCTTCGATGGTTCGATAGAAAGAAAAGTGAAGTTTTTGGTCTCTTCTCAGGTCCTCACCACGGTGGATATACCAAGTCATCTAGTTTCCAATTAGCAAGTCAGTCTACTTCAATGAGATGGAAGTCTCACTGTCGAGGTTCGAGTGTCTCCATAACAATCCACAGTCTTTGGTCGTCCTTGATCTCTTTCTTCATCATAAAGTGATCGGCCTGATACCCCGTAGTGTCTCGTCGATTGCGTTGAAACGATGGAAACACCACCGATTTTACGTGGTAGTCCGCTGAGAACGGCTCCCCTAAGAATTATTCAATGGAAATCCATAGCAGTAATACACCTGGAAAACTTACTTGACGATAGCAGACCACGCATCATGCGGCTGAATGATTTGAATGGTTGGATGACAGGCCCCAATTCGAGACTTGAGATAAGCTGAAGAACCAAATCCACCCACGAGAAAGATACCCTAACGTATTTAGCAACGACTTGTAAAAGAGGGCTCTAGATACTTGTGATCATACCTTTATTTCTGTTGCTTTTGGATGATCTTCCGACATTCGTTTAACCTTGACCAAATTGACCTGCTCGTCAACCAATCTTTCGATGTCCATGATTAGTGGATCGAAGATTTTTTCCAAGTCATCACTGTGTGAGAATTAGTCTTAACTCTTGATATATGGGTGAAAATGAGGTCCTCTTGCCATTTCATAACCCAGCAATCCGAAACGAGATTTTTGCTTTTGTTGTCCTGGAGGTCCGCCATAGGAAAGTTCACAATATAGTCTTCTACCTCGTTTCCCCGAAACGCAGTCTTCACTCTCAGATCAAAGTATTCAACAGCATGGGTAAAGCCCTTAGTTTTTCGGAGGGCGAAGAATTGATCCTCACCGACGAGGTCCTTGACAGCTTCTTCAAATCGTTTGTTGAGGCCTAATGAACCTGCCATTCCGCCTAATACTATTTAGCTTGTGTTTTAGTGTAGAGAAAAATCAGATTACTGTACCTTTGCCAGGCACGAGTTCTTTCAAATCGAGTCTAGGTGTCAACTGTGTGATTTCGTAGGAAATGAGATCGACAGTTCCACCCCCAGCGTCGCAGATAACGAATGCGTCACCAACCTGCCCACTGTCAGTGAGAAAATCACATACCGAGCGAGACGACATACAGATAGTGCTCGATCTTTTAGTGTGTGCAACGTGTAAAGCGCGGCAGCCTCTGGTTCCTTGATAAGTGTAACTGGATGTATACCGGCTCGCTTGGCTGCCTTTAAAGGTTGAATAGTCAGTTGATGTCGTAAAGATGTGTATGTATCATGTTACCTTTAACGTCATATCCTTGGCCTTATCAGACCAGACAGCGGGAACGGAGAGAACGAATTGCTTTTGGCACATGTCAAGGTATTCCTTAGGAATTTTGCCTTCAATGACAGTCATGGCATACCCATAAATGGCTCCAATATAATCAGCTGCGACATCTAGGGCAGACTTGCCCAAAACGCTGAGGTCGTTATTGGTGCTTGAAGCTGGCAGGTAGACGGGCATATGTTGAGCGGGATCAAGAAGTAATTTTATCCCACGGATGACCTCACGCTTGTGAATTTGAGCTCCCCATGTGAAGCCCGAGGCATTTTCCGGGTCGTAACAGATCACAGTTGGAATTTTGGGTTGTTTGTAACCCTCACGTCCTGAATTTAATTAGAATATAGGCAAATCATTGCTCATTGTGGAGAAGGGAGAAGACAGATGGTGATAAAAATAAGCGAAAAAAGGAATGGAGGAGGATCAGGATGTGACAAGAGATGGAAGGTACCTGGCCAGTCTAAGATCGTAACAATATCAGGCTTGTCCTCAATGGCAAATGCATATGCAATGCCGCTGAATGTTGTACCGAAATCCAATGCAATAACAATCTGATCATCAGACTGGTAGATATTTTGCGCGAAGCATGATTCCTTGGTATCTATTTCCTCTAAACCCATGATTGCGGCTGAATGAAGTGGTGGAGATAAAAACGCAGTGATTAGTGTTATCGTTCAGTACTGACCGCGAGAGATACTTATGAGCAAACGTAAGACTTCGAAAGTAAGCTCTGATGACTCACGAGGCTTCCTGTTCATAGGTAATATTCCTTTCACAATATTCCCGAAATCAGTAGAATCAGCATGATAGCCCACTTCTTGATGGCCAAGTTTCGCTCGTTACAAAGATCGCAAAAAATCTAACCAGTAACCCGCGAGCTTGATTAGTGGGTGCTTTCAGAATTATGTCGACCCTAAATAGATGAAACATCTTCCGTGAAAGAGCCGCCAATTTTTTTTGTGCGCAGTGGCTTCTGATTCGTTAAGTTTAGCTACTCTTGTCCCAGAGCCGGTAAGCCACAGACGGAACGAGCCTTCTAGCATGATCTTGCGAAATACTTAGCGTTTCTCAATGCTTTCTCCAAGAAGGAATTGTTCCATTCATAGATGGGAATCGGAACAAAAACTGTCTACAAATGGATCGCTGAGAATAGACTTCAATTTTTCTCCACAAAGCTTTCAGCAAAGGACTTTTCGACTTGTCGACGAATCAAACCGGATAACGTTAAGATGGACGAGACACATCTCTTCCTCGATGATCTACCAGCAATGAAGAGTCCAGAGACTCCACGTTCAGACAACCCATCACTCACCATGCATGACAGCCGATATTTGCATGATCGAATTGATGATCATCATTACCAGGAAGCATATCAGTCCCAAGTAGGAGGGGAGCGCATTCAAGTCATGCTAGATAGCACCCTCATAGGCATCCGAGACCAGCTAGCAGATACCCTATACAACCTTAGACATGATATCGAAATGCAGGTTCGAGCGGAACAAGTACAAGTAAGTACAATTTACCATCTCAGTTTTCGCCGGAGCTGCAATTCGAGATGCCGAAATTCGAAATTTAGTGCTAACCGTTTTAGTCTGAGCAACTTTTCAACGCTCGAGAACCGAACGACCACGAAAGTAATGCTGCTCATTTGAATAACGAGAGGCAAGAACTGGACCATCAAATTGAAGTTCTTCGAGCACAGATAAACCAGATGAGGGAGGAATGCGAGAGCCGTGAGCATTTTAGGAGTGAGCTGGACGAAGAATTGAATCAGGCACAAGAAAAGCGTCAAATATTGGTGGAAGAAAGAGCTGATTTGAAGGGTCAACTTTCCAAACTTAAGGATGAGTGCTGGAACTATGAAAGAATCATGGAGGGTCGCGTGAAGGAATACCAAGCCTTGCATGAACGATATGGAGCCTTCACTGGGAAACATGCCAATATCATCAGCGACCTTGAAGCAGCAGAGCAGCAGAGAAAGAAATTCCAAGATCAGATCGCCAAATATCGAGATATCATTCGAAAAAATCCTAATGCTTCTGGCACAGAGCCAGAAGATGCAACAATTATCAAGGCTTTCTCCAACCTGCGCGAAGGCGCTCAACGTGTCATCATGAAATTCTGCACTTTGGATCAGCCTCCCCGGAACGTAGCACCTCCTACCCATCGCCAATTTTCTTCACCGAATTTCTGGAATGAACATCTCAACTCTCGGGAAATACAGAATAGAGTCAGGGCAGGGATGTTTTGGTATTTGAAGAACAGCCTTCTTCTTGTGAGATCTTTCGGGCTCGAGGGCCTAGAAAAAATATCGGGAATTCGAGGAAGAACAATAGAAAAGGGGCTCAGAGATTTTGAAGAAAAGATTGAACTGGCCGCTTCAGGTATGTCCTAACTTTGTCCATCGGATTCAGTAATCATCTAATGGCAGTCATTCAGATCCCCAAGATTCTGCCGATATCGCAACGTGGAGAACAGCCACGCTCAAGTGTGCCAAATTACTGCATGCCAAAGCCAGCTCTGACCATGCTGATTACGTTGCCGAAATGGCTAACGAGCTCAATTCTTTCCTAGCGCCTATCCGAATTCAATATGAAGACGTAAATATCGACTTGCGTGAGCAGCAGAAACTCAAGGAACACTTGATGCAGCTGTGCAGAGACTCACATAATCTTACATTGTTATTGAGAGGATGCAGAAATACTTATCGCTGCGAGATTCCAGAACAAGGAGAATTGATGAATCCTGAAGAGGCAGAAGCACAAGACAAAGAGAGAAGACAACCCCCTTGTGGGGGAACTGAAGGA
The DNA here is from genome assembly GCA_004786245.1 of Botrytis hyacinthi. NCBI lineage: Eukaryota > Fungi > Ascomycota > Leotiomycetes > Helotiales > Sclerotiniaceae > Botrytis > Botrytis hyacinthi. The sequence goes on along the minus strand of PQXK01000099.1, from coordinate 11,658 downwards.
GAGCAGATTGTAGCATATACACTTTTTGGTGGTTTGGTGAGAATCCCTGAAGGTAATCCAAAGAATAGGGTTGTCTTGCAGAAATCATGGGTTGTGCTTCGGTGTGATTGAGGGCCTGCCATTAACATCTTCGGTTTATTATGAACTGATCATTTGTGGCATGGAATTGGGCTCTAGGGTCGATGTCTCTTAGAGAATAGAATTTTCATGGTCCACTCACCTACTATGTTAGTACACCACTGGCGCAAACTTGTGACTAGAGGCCCGATGAGTCTAGACTTTACTTTCTTCTTAGCCCGCAAGATACCTAGTACCGTTGGTGTGCCATTGTGCCGGCATACTAAACGGATGGAGTTATCATGCCAACGTGAAGCTTTAGCGGTACAAAATCTATTTATATAATGAGCTTCTAGCCAGAATGGCTAATAATAACTTGCACTTCGGCATGTTGCCAGAGTGGTTAATGGGTAAGACTTGAATGAATAATTCGGTTATCTTATGGTTTCGGCCTCGTAGGTTCAAATCCTGCACATGTCGTGAATGATATTTTGCCATTTCTTTTGGTTCCAAGACTTGCGATGATTTGAAAGAAGTGCTTTTATTCATAAGTTCGTGGCTAGTAGCTGGGCAGTGATTCTGAGTGGAGAGTACGGTGTGCGCAGCCCCGCAGATAATAGCGGACTGGTGGAGTGCTTAACGCCGTGATATCAGAGTTTTAACGCCGAAAAGGTACTGAGTGTTGGCACCACATTCAATTTGATGCGGGCGTTAAAGCATTCTAAATGTTGTCCCATTTCCACGTCATGGCTGGTGTTTTGTTTGGACGCACATTTTTCTCTGATTGAATCTCTTTAGGTGGCTCGGATCGTTGCGTTTCATGCTTTCGATGAAGGTGCATAGAACTGGATTTGGACCAGCACGCAGGAGGTATTGGGCACTGTGTGTTTGTTTGTTTCTTTTTTTTTCTTTTCCCTAGAGCAGAACTGTCGCTTCATATCAGGATTCTGTTGGCTGGTGTCGAGGATTAGTTGATGGCTGCAGGAAGTCCGGAGTGATGCATTACAAGTTCATCGTCTCGTGACGACTTCGTGGATTTTATTGAGGAAGGAAAGGAGAACGATGAAGAGGACAGGACACTGCATGTCGAATAAGAATAATAAACCGGGGAAACCATTCGTTCTCCTGAAATATTCCCAAACTTTTAAGCTCAGCGAAGGTTACATTGATATATAGCAATGCGACGAGCCACTTAACAATAATGCCCGACATTGCTGTCGAATCCATGTCTTTATCGTGATCTTTCATGGTTCAGTAGAAGTCGACCTATCGAGGCGACAGCAAGCACACTGGCTATCACGAACATGTACAAGATAATGAGGTAAATTCGTGCCTTCATTCAATATCGAATGTCGAGTAGACTTTGGTTGAGATGGACGTCTTGACTGGAAACTACAACAAGATTAGAGAAAGAAAAAAAAGCAGAAATATATATATATATATATATTCGTGTACAGCAATGGATGTTGTTTTATTTTGAGTAGATGTAGCTTTTAATTGAGTAAATATAATATAACTTTGATCAAGTTGTCGTCGTTATGGATTCAATTCTTCAATATTTGCAGTGGGTGGTGAGGTGATGAATTATCAAACATGATAGGCATTGCTGATAGCGTTGAGGAAATCGGATCTCGCGAACTTTAATTTCCAAACAAAACAACCTTAACCTACAAATCATCCCATCACCCGTCAACCCGTCAACCCGTCAACCTTACCACAATCTCTCGACGTCGCACTTTTCCTCGACGATAACCCGTATCCCTTTTCAAAACACCATCATCATGGCCGATACCGAAATGGATGTCGATGCGCCTTCATCACCACAAGAGCAACGAAATGACACCAAGAATGCCTCCATGACAACTCACTCAAATGCGACAGCGGTACGATCTATCGAGGGCTGGATCATCATCGTCACCAATGTACATGAAGAAGCTAGCGAGGAGGACTTGAATGACAAATTCGCAGACTTTGGAGAGATCAAGAATCTTCATTTGAACCTCGATAGAAGAACTGGATACGTCAAGGTGAGCTCATACAATTACGTCTTTTGCATGGAAGCTCTCCGATCCGTTTAGCATTATCGCCTTGGGATTTGTAAGACAATTTTGGACAGCTAACACATAATGTCTGCAACTAGGGTTACGCATTGATCGAATACCCAACATTGGACGAGGCAAGGGCCGCTATTGATGGTGCGCATAATACCAAGTTGCTGGAACAGACTGTCGAGGTGGACTTTGCATTTGTTAGACCGCCACCAGGAGGAAAGGGTAGAGGAGGTCGGGCACCTGCCAAAGGCAGAGCAAGAAGCCGATCACGTAGTCCCAGTGGTAGAGAAGGGGGCGATTGAATGAGTGCAGGTGACGATATTGTGCCACATGAATGGTAGTTACATGAATGATTTCTAATCATCAAATTACATTCTTGAGGAGCGGTGGAAGAAATCTGGGGAAAATTACAAGGGATATGGAGGAAAATTAGAGAAGCTACCTAGGTACCATGTACTCCTCCTTTAAAAGCCGATATGTTTTCATGGGAAAGACATATCGGCGTATATTCAAATCATTACGATTGTAAGTTCATCTAATCGCCTTGGATTTCGGGGCAGAATATGTCACTAATCTATATTTAGTCTTGAGATACCAAAATGAATTACCATTGAATTTTCTCTTTAATTTATTTCACTCTAACGAGTCTGAGCCCCACGAGAATTTGATCGTTACATCTCCGAAGTTTTCATCCAACTGTTGGACATCGCCGAGACGTAACACTTGTCTACTCGAAAGTGTTCTTGTATAAAAAGAGTTGTCTTTGCAGAAAGTTAGAGGACCCTACTCACATTTCTCCAAGAACCTAGTGGACCCTACATTCAGAAGGGAAAAGCCTCTATTCCGATTTGAACAACCTTGTACGGTGGGCTGACATAGAATGATGTGAGCGAGCTTTCCCCCTGGCCACACATTATTTTGACATTTACCAACGATTTTGCTTCTTCCACAGACAAGGCTTTATCCGGGAATCCCACCATACCCTTGACAACCTTACCTTCTAGAGATCCTTGAATCCTAGAGGGTCATGCAAGCATATCTGGCGATCTAACAACACTCTCCGACAGCATCTAACAACACTTGGACCACTACTATATAAGTATCTTGTATCACCAGACCTTTGAATCCTCATACCACTTCATTTTGTACACTTTACATATTTACACCGCTACACACAAAGAAGACCATAAAAATATCTTTACATTTATATATCTACTACTTTCGGTCGCACCATTATATATTGTCTTTTAATTCAAACAACTCTTTATCCCTCCCTCACCTTGGTGAATCAACATCACAATGGCTCGTACATTTTTAGATACTCTTCCAAGAGAGATTCGCGATCAAATATACGGATATGTTCTGTCATCTCACTCCAAAAGTGTATATTTATCCGAAAGCGTGGTCAATGACTCCGATTACCCTCAAGAGGAATATTCAGCAGCTGGAAAGCCCCCATATACCATCCGCTCCAAATCTCACGGCGAAACCATACGCCTTTCCTTTTTACGAACCTGTCGTCAAATTTACCATGAAGCTAAAGTCGTCTTCTGGGAGCAAAACTCACTCATTCTCGATGGCATCCTTCCTCGAACGTATATCGATCACCCCATACTAGGCAGACTGCCAGGTTCGATAGCCTCGATGGCTACCTCGGTCGAACTCAAGATAGATATATTAGGTCGTTCAGCTTTCCGTAGGAAGTCTGAATTATCTGAAGACAGCCCTTCGCTTGTTCCATTCGAATATCAATTGAAGGATCTTGCACGATGGCCAAACTTGAAGAGAATAAAGCTACATATGAGTCTCGGGGAAGACCCATGGGGTAATTACGACGGATATGGGCATAGTGGTTTCGCAAGACTACTCTACTGGAGACTTAGAGGCGGATCAAATGATCATTGGCATAACTTGGTCCGATCAAACATCAAAGCGTTGGAAGAAGCGGGTGGAAAGGATGGTTACCTGTCTCATGTCAAGAAGGAATTGGATATCAACACAGGCTGCGCACTTCCTAATGGCAATGGCTTCCCTCAAAGAATGCTAAAGGTGTCTACTGGATCTCCTGGAGAAGTTCTACAAGAATTAAGTGAGGCATGGTTTGGTACTCTATCAGTTGATGGTAGACTATCTTATCTGGAGGGTGAAGAGAAAGAAGATATGTTTGTTCAACAACCAGCACCACGTCTACCTATGCTCGATCATTTCTTCTTTTTCAAATACGACATTGATCGTTGGGTGGATGGTCAATCAGGTGTAAGGCTATGGGGCAAAGCAAAACAAATTTGGCCAGCAGGAGATGAGGGTAAACAGGCAAGAAGAGGTGCTTGGGAGGATTCAGGGAGAATGGGTTGTTCTTTTGATGTTATGCGCGAGATTCACTGGCCTTGGAAACAAATGTCACCGCCTGACTTTATTCCGTAAACTTTGGGCTTGAGTCTCTTTCTCAATTTGTTTCATGTATTACGAGTTTTCTTATCTCTGTACCACTTATTATGAAGTATATCCTCAGCTAGGCGTTGTGGAATTTTGCTTTTAAAAAATTTACAAATACATAATTTACACATATATCCATCTACCTCTTCAATGCAATATATTCATGTGCCGTGGACTTCGAATATTTTCTTTATCTCTATAAGTTTTTTCTATGTTTGAAACCCAGCCACGGTATCGTTGCCGGTTACTATTACAACTGTTGACCCCCATCCACTAGCACAAACATCCAAACACACAATCCACGTACATACATAGCAGCTGCAGTCAGCGCTATTGAATGCGGGGTAAGGGAATTGAGACAAGTGATACAATGGTGCCTGTCGGAAAGACTGGGCTTGCTTGCCACTTTGAAGTCAAAGACCAATGAGTGAGAAGAGCCAAGAAGAAATTCGGTGGTGGTGGAAACAAAGCTGCAGCATGCTGGACCCGAGTCAACCTCGTTAGAGATTGCGGGGCGTAGGTAATGGGATGATAGGAGGAAAGTCTGTCGGATGCTTGTATTGAGTATGGTTTGAGTGTTTTTGATAGGGATTGAGTGATAGGTTGGGGATGTGTTATAACTTATGGGAAAGGATAGGGGTAGGCATTTTTGCAGTTGCATATGCTGATGCGGACTAGGTATCTGATGATAAGGCTAAAAACGAAAGCGAGGGATCCGAGAGCAGAAGCGTGGGATATTATGAGATGAGATCTAGACAGGTAGAGGCGTCGGCCAGATGATGAGTTGGGATTTAATTCGCTTGTCGAGTGGTATTTTCATCCGTCCTTTCTTTTCGAATGCGGATCTGGGGTGGCGAAATATTTTTATTGGGAATTGGTGTCACCTGTTATGCTGTACATGTGTTTCTACTGTTACTTGGCATCAATATCTCAAATTGGATTGGTAATTTAAATTCTGAAGGCGTTCGAAGAAATTGTGCTGAATCACCTGCCACGATCAAATACTCGGGGGGAGCGCAACCATTCACGTGCACTTAGTCCTCGCTTGAAAATCCGTGCTTTATTTCATCCATCACCCGGCACCCCCAACAAAACTTCCCCGGCGAACACCCCCAACATCCCGCGCGCGAAATTCTTCAACGGAACATTTATACTCTGCTCCCATAATACTTTTTCGATCCGAATTGAGTTTTGTGAGAATCGTACCGATCGCACGAATTGAATACTTGTGATTTGTTCATCGGCCCGGAAAATCATTTTTCAAAGGGGCTTATCGGACCCGAGTTGCGGGTTCGGCGGGTGGTGCTACGAGTGTAGGATCTTCAGCTGGGTTGGATGGAGAGGCTTGGTAGGATGGATTTGGATGCGTACGGTATACTCTGGATACTTACCCCTTGGAATTCTGAGGTGGAAGAAGTTCATTGGGAGATGGAAAGGGAAGAGTAGTCTCTTCACCCACACCAGTTCGTCCAGCGCTCTTAGTATCGTACCCTCCATGCATACGGAGAGTATATTTGCGTCTCCGCTTCATCCTTCATCCTGGCATTTCCAACGCCTATCTCTCTCGCCTTATGATGTGGGTATTGGGAAGGGGAGTAGCGTGAACTCGGTGTAACTAGGTTGAAGGGTCTTGCTGCGTACCGGTTCACCGAAAAGATAGGCTGTGTATTATAGGCAGAAGCTGGTAGGGAAGGATGAAATGCTGTCAGAAATAGCCTATCGTTGTACCACATTTGATGGTAATGGTTCTGGAACACGGGGGTCATGGTTTTGGAGACAGCGAGATAGGGTATTGATGATGGATGGGCTGGACTGAGTGGTGCGGTCTCACCGTTGCTGTCTTTTGGCGGACCTGTTGGGATTGACGGTATTGATAGAAATCGGAACTATCCGAAGCTCGGGGCGCGGCGTTGATCTTGTTGAGTGCCATGGCTGTAGGGCTTTGATGGAGAACGTCAGCTATCTAGATCCTAATTGAGCCCCACGGAACAATATCTACGGTTGCTTCCCGAAACCAGTTGTTCTTATGTCAGCGTAGTTCATCACCTCTTTGAGTCTATGAGCCGAGATGGTTGTGTGGAGCCTCTTTTTCAAGCACTGCAGAGAGAGTGGATATATGTACTTGCAATGTGGATACAACTGTGCATACTGAGTCGGAAGATTTTTTTGAACGATCATCGATGATTCAGCGATGATGATGAGTCAGAGATAACAGATCCAAGACGCAAGATGACATCGAGCTGCCACCACCATCGAACCTTACAGCCACGATCGAACTTTGTCAGTAATGCGCTTGTCGCAGATGCATAATCGCGATCTGATACATTGAAAATGACCTCATATTACATCTACAAATCCTCTTGAAACACATCTAGATCGTGATACACTCTATTCTCAAGGCAAGATCGTTGATCCTTTGCATGAAATCAATCTCCCCACTCGATCTTGACTATTATTCTGCGCACCCACCAGGAAACCGGCACATCTTGTCGCAACCATTGCCGCAGGAGCCATGGTATGATGACTCACAATCTTAGGAAAAACACTCGCATCTGCAATTCTCACACCTTTTACCCCATGGACACTTAATTCGTTATCTACCACCCCGGGAGTATTTTCATCGGCTTCAGAACCCATGCGACATGTTGATGAATAGTGGAACGTATTTCGTACTCTGTGACGTAAGAACTTATCCATCTCTTCATGATCTCCATGCTCGACATCGAGATCTTGGGACTCGGATGAGAAGGTTACGGGACGGAGGAGAGGAAACTCGGAAGCCAGCATGGTTTTGCCGAAGGCCAGGGCGAGGTGGACGGCGCGTCGGGCGAGGATCATGTTGCCTGGGTTGGAAAAGATGCCGAGATCGACGGCGGGATGGGAATGCGGGGATGAGGATGTGAGTTGCACGCTGCCGCGAGATAGGGGATTACAGATTACAACGAGGATGCAAAAAATTCCCATTTTGGAAAATGTCGACTGGTGTTCTTTCATGTCGTCCGTGGCGCTTACGGCCAGTGGTATTAATTCAATATCAGGGACTTGGTTTTGGGGTTTGGAGGGATGGAGATGAGATGTTTCTGTTGGAGTAGGTTCGATATTTGGGGACGAAGAATCTTTGATGAGTGGTCCGGTAGCATCTTCATTGAGAGATTGAGAACGGGTGAAGAAACTAAGTGTTTGAGATGGGAGACTCATGATACCGGTTCCAAAGAGAAGATATTTGCATAATTCAAGAATGGCTTTTAATGGGGATACGGCGACTTGGATGATGGATTCTGAAATTGGGATTTCCCATGCCACTGGGATCCTTGGATGATCGGTCTGAGGGTTGTGGTTAATAACGGTGAGTCTTTTGTCCTGGGAATGTTACGAGTACATACGAAATTGGAGCCAACTCCCGGTAGGTCGTGGATAACTTTGATATTGTGGTCTTCAAGATGTTGACGAGGATCAATGCCGCTGAAAATATGGCTCTACATCTTTCCATCGCTATCCTTCACATCCCATCTCCTTCCATCCCTCATAATCTCCTTTTGTCCCTCGGGTATACACTGCATTGTTAACTCTACTACCCCCACCTAGTAATTCGGCTCCGAAGACTAAAGATTCCCGATCATTGCAGTATTTTATAGTAGAACAAAACCAGGATTTAGCGCCTGAAAAGGGGTCATAGATATTAGAGGAAAGAAGCGGGATACGAGAAAGATAGGTATCATTTGCGGGGCCGCGCTCAAGGAGGAGAATCTTGTAGGTGGTGGAGCTGCTGAGATGGGAAGCGAGAACGCACCTGGAGGTTCCACCTGTAAGGAAAGGGTTAAAAGCGGGAGTTAGGAGGGAGAGATGGGAAAAGGGAGAGGAGAGGAGAGGAGAACACATACCTCCGATTGTTATGTAGTCGTATTCTTTCTCATTAGCATAGTCGGGGGATTTTTCGGGATTTCTGGGCTAGAAGAGCTAGGGCATTTTGAGGGAGGTTTATTTTGAATGGATGGTTACGATGGGGAATTTTTTGTTTAGGTTGATGGTGTGAATGAGGGTTTGAACTTCGAGATGGTATAAGAGTTTATAGGGATATAGGAAGTTTGAATTGGGGGTGTTGGGTGACGGTTAGTTGGTTGCCAACATGTGATGTTATTCCAAGTTATTATTTTGGAAATACAGTCAGCAATTATTGGGTCTGCTGATTGCTGGTATTGTTGTTGTTGTTGTTTGTGTGAATTTACTTGATTTTGTATGGTTTGGTTATTGGTATTTGGGTGAATTTTATGTATATGCGGTGATATTATAGTGTTTAGATGTGGCAGTGGTGAGCATACTTAGAGAGGGTATTGTGTTTTCCAAACCAGGGGCAGATGCCTTCTCTAGCCTTCAGATGTTCATTTGCGATTAGTATCATTCTTGGAATTATCGAAAACAGATTCTCTCTTATAGGGAAAATGAAATGCCAGCTAGAGATAGATACCGTTATGTTTTCCGAGAAGAAATAAGTCCCATAATTCCAGACCGGAAAGTCATCAGGAGGTTAAAAGTTGGTTCCACGATTTCAGCCATCAAATGATTGGAATATATACACCAAAACAGCGCGAAAGCTATAACGACGGAATGGTAACTTGGCCGAGTGGTTATGGCGCCAGTTTCAGGCTGACCTGATTCAACTATCTTACTGGTTCGAAAGAGCGAGGGTTCGAATCCCTCAGTTATCATAGTTTTACATTCGTTTTGCAATTTTCATTTTGGACGTTCACGTAGACCTTAGACAACCTCAGACATCCTTGGAAGACCCCTTTGGAAGTTTACATTTTGCCGCATATAAAAAAGTACGCGGTGCGCCTGTGCGCTTATCGTCTTGGGTCCGAGCTCCCATTAGCATATGGTGGGGTCGAGATGGCCCCTCCTTCCTCTTTTGTTTCTTCAACCTTTGCAAACAAACAAACAAACGAGACTTTTTATTTTACCAGAGGTGAATTAATTAATCTTCTACATTCAAGCAACTCCATCCGATCTTAATACAAACAATCAAGAGTGAATGAACTGACCATATCTTCAAGAAAATAGCCACCAGAACCTGTCGTCTTCAATCGACAATCAAAAAAAGTCATGCTGTCGACACTGGGCTTTTTCCAATGCTTCAATTATTTACTTTTTCCCGGGGATGGCCCTCTGTTAACCATCCACCAAGCAAACTCAATCTCTGACTACCACATACCGACCACTAGGTCCACGATCCGTCATCATAATTAACAGCCCTGAGCAGACCAGTTGAGCCATGGATTAACTTATGCTCCGAAGGCAAAGGCGCGAGCCTTCAAAAAGCTTGCAGAGAATGAAATTGTGATGAAGGAGATACTTAACCAATGCAAAGCCTCAATGTTCTTTGATAAAGGAGCGAGGAAGACGAAGGCGAGGCGAGAAGCCACCCGTGGAGAATTTGAATTGTTCATGTATGATATATATCAACTCACAAAGATCACGGATATTTGGAGCAAAGAGACGTTCACTGAACACGTCAAGCAACATCCGTGATTCACAATCCTACCAACTTCCGGTAAATTCAAAGGTTAGTCAAATACTTGTCTTCGTCCCATTGCATGAAACCTAGCATGTTTGAACACAGCGCTCTCGGGAGTATCGTCTGGTCATTAACATCAATTTCAGAGGAACCGAAAGCGGGAGTCTTATATCAGCGAATGTATGGCCTGTATTAGTGGGCAATTAGATTTATACCAGGATTCCTCAATGACTACGGAATGTGGCATAGTATCATCACCGACCACATTGCATGGCTCGCCGTCCATCATGGATTGGCAACCGAAAATAGGCAGAAGAACAATCTAGGAAATACTGAATTGAAAGTAGTATATAACTATTCAATCAAGCAAGCCGATAGCAACCTTCTCCAGCATTATTCCGTACATCTTATTACTTTCATTACAAGTGTACGTCTAGGCAGTATTACTGTATACCCCAACTCTGAGGCAAACAAAAAGAAGGGTATTCTCATTGACGAGATATTAAGATGGCGTGATATGGAGTTCTATGTGTATTCAGGCAATAGAGGCAATTTTTTTCTCTGTATTAGAGATAAGTGTAGCACTGTCGCTAATGTAATTCTTTTAGATATCGCTATGCGGATATTTTTCCGATTCGTTAAAGGATATTGCGATTCACATGGAAAATCGAGATTTGATCTCCAGAGAACTTTCATATTCTTACTAATCAAGACAGCCCGATATTACTTGGATACTACCTTTGTCCTAACTAGCTTGGCTTTTCAATGCAGCCTCTTTGGACTCAAGTTCCCAACCATTGAGTGACTACACCTTTGCAAGATATTTCATATACCAAACAAAGGTTGACACTGTAAGTATCAATCCGGTTTTACTACAAACAACCAAAGGTAATTATCTTTTCGAAGACGTCGCTACGAGAGAGCCTGTATTGGACCCACGATTGCAAACAAAGCTCTCAGCCCTAGAGGTTTTTCAGTATTTCACTATGTATTCCTTCCGGAAAACGGCCATCGCTGAGACAAGACAGCTCGAGGGGACCGAAGAAGCACGAGAGTTGGCAATCCATGCTCCGAGCACCGCTAGCATATATGCGTATGATAAAGTCAGTATGGCCGACAAAGACATTACAACAGTGAGGTTGGTAATCAAAGGAGATGACCGTTCGCACCTTTTTATCAAGCTATACAAGTCAGTGTTAACTTTAAGTCCAGAAAGCAAAACGACAAAGATCTCATTTCCTCGCTGAAAGCGAAATTAAAGACTTTGTCCGGTTGGGTTGTGAGGTCGATGTAGCTTGTATAGCAGCATTCCGGGAGTATATAGATCTGTAAGTCGTCTACACACACAAGAAACGATTGATAAACACTCAAAGTTAAGCTAACTCTAATTTAACTTCAAGGTATTGGCTGCAAAGAATGACGGATATGATGTCAGCACATATCAAGCTAGAAGAGTAATCGATGATTTTAGCATTGACAACGACAAAAAGGCAAAGCTAGAAAATCACACACAACAAATTTTGAAGGAAAAACTTCCTTCGGAATACGACCCTTTCTTGATCGGAATAGATCAAATACATTAAACCAAACTGATTGCAATTG